>WTSP01015967.1:27811-47177 GCA_025331215.1 Actenoides lindsayi
AGATATAGATATAGATATAGATATAGATATAGATATAGATATAGATATAGATATAGATATAGATATAGATATAGATAGCCTTGCAGCTCTGGGTGCTCTTGGTAAAGGGCAGGGAGTGGTAGAGGCAGCAAGGTCTGGTAGACCAAGCCCTACTTTAGCATCTGACACCCTTGAGCCACTCCTAAGCTTTCCCACAGCCCGTGTCCTGGATGGTGCCCACCAGGAGAAACCACTCAATGGGCCACAGAGTGGAGGAAAAATAAATATTTATTCTCTATCACCCTCCTGCCCTCTCCCCTCTTCCTCCACCGCCTCCAGCATTTCTTTGCTGCATGCTTTGCTCTCTGCTTCTTTCGTTTGCCACTCAGCCCATCGCCATCTCCTCACCCTGTCTCATTGGCTGCGGTCGGTTCAGATTTTCAGAGTGGCAGGTGCTGCACAGAGGTGAACGTCGTGGGTTCCCTCTTCATAGGCTGGGATCGTGCCCAGCAACATCGGACAGAAAGCCGGGTCTGAGGAGCATGGTGCCAGGAGCGAGGCTCCCAGGTACTTTCATGTTCCGTTGGTGATCTCAGGCTTTCAGGAGGGATCAGGATTTGGTAGCTCTAGAAGTGCTTTCTCTGAAGGCACCTTCCCATGATACCATCATGTCTGGTTGTGCTCTGGGCCAGCATTTCCTCTTGAAAATGTGCCATCCTGTCAGGAGCATAAGCTTGATGAAAATTAGCAAGACAGAGGCCTGTCTTTTTGGTCTGAGCCTCCCCCAAGATGACCAGCAATATCCTGCCAGTGTTCTTTACTCCCCTCTTGTCCCTGGGACTTGGGAATGTCCGCCTTGCTTTCTCTGACAAAGCCACCATGCATCCCAGCGAGTCGTGTCCTCGTGGATGTGCACCTCCCCATCACATGCTTACTTGTGGACACCACCAGAAAGGATCATTTTGGGCTGTAGAAAGTCCCGGTAAAAGTTTCCAGTTCTGAAAATCAGCCCCTGCCCGTGGGTGTCACAACAGAGACACAAAAGGTCCTTCTCTGCATGTGCCTGAATGTCCATGTCCTGATGGTCCCTCATGGTGAGTTAATGGCCCAGAGAGCCTGGTGTCCTGGTGTCTTTCCTCTATAGTCTTTGGGAATATATTCCTGAGTTACTGCTGGATCAATTCTGAATGCAATGGATGAGTTCAGCACTGTGGAGAGCCTGGAGAAGTGTTTATGCGTAGGGTGTTTCTCCCCAGCAGCTCCTTCAGTCCTGCTCTACACAAAAAGCCCAGGGGAAAAAAACACGATACCAGGGCAGGGCATCCCCAGCAACAGCAGTGGGGATGGGGACATCCCCAAACCAGCCAGGGATGATGTCCGGAGACTGGTGAGAGCAGTGCCGGGAGGAGACGAGCCCAGGACCGTCGTCGAGCTGCTGGCCAGCAGCATTGCCAGAGGCAGCGTCTTGCCTCCAGCTTCCCAGGACACAGGACCAGCTGTCCCAGGATCAGGCTCTCAGTGCCAGGGGGAGGAGATCCTCCTGGACTGGAGGAGGTTTCTCCATCTGCTATCATCATTTTCTCCACATGCTGCCATAGCTGCGGGGTTGCTTTTTTCTCTGCTGCATGTAAAAACTGTGCAGGACCCTTTGAGAGACGGGGAGACAATGGAATCATGCGTCATAGAATCTTGGTTGAAAGAGACCTTTAAGATCATCAAGTCCAACTGGATGGACACTTGAAGATTTCAGCAGGGAGAAAATTCACCCTCTTCACAAATAAGGCCTTTTTAAAGTTACCTCAGTTTAAAAAAATAAATATATAATAAATTCCTGTATTTACTGTTATCTCAGGGTTTTTCTAAAGGCTTTCTTATCAGTGACCCCCGCCCAGATACCTTTGTGATTATGGAGACAGTGGAGAGGGTTGGGTTGATTTTTATGGCAGCAGTGTGTCCAGGTGGCCAACAAGGCCACCAACATCCTGGATTGTGTCAGCACGGGTGTGGCCAGCAGGACCGGGACAGAGTTAGTCCCCCTGCACTTGGCACTGAGGAGGCCACCCATCAAATCCTGGGGTCAGGTTTGGGCCCCTCACTCCCAGCAGGACATTGTCCTGTCCCAGGCTGCCCAGGGCAGTGGTGGAGTCCCCGTGATCCCTGGAGGGGTTTCCAAGCCCCCTGTGGAGCTGTGGTGCCCTGGAAGTGCTGGGGGCATGGTTGGACTTGATGAGCTTAAAGGTCTCTTCCAAGCAGAATTGTTCTATGGTTCTATGGACCGTGCAGCGACTGAAGTCCAGAGCATCAGCTACGGTCTGCAGGCAGGTGTCCAGGCATGGCCGTTTGTCTACAGTCTTAAGACCTTACCTGTCAGATGCTGCCTGCTGGGCACTTCCTGAGGGCACCGCCACCAGTTGCTTCTTCAGCAGAGTGACACAAACCAGCCCTTCGCCCTACCCAGACCTGATGCTCTGCAGGGCTGTGACGCAGTGGAGAACTGATGGGAAATAACCCCCAGAAAGGAGGATGCTGGGATAAATGAGAAGGTGAGAGCTTGTCTTAGAAGAAGGTGGTGGAAGATTTTTCAGGGAAACAGTAGCTGTAGTGAGCAGTGGGCGCAGGAACATGGCTGGGGGGAGGCAGAGCTGGGGCTGGAGGCACTGGCCGTGTGCGTGCAGGGGCTGCTGGGCACACGGGACCAGCTCTCTGTAAGCAGGACATGGGCCATGCACTCGGCTCGGCTCTAAAGGAGAAGAGGCCCCACAGCAGCAGCTTAGTGAGAGGCCTGGTGTTTGGTCTGTTCCACATCAATGGGGCGTCCAGCTGTGGCTGAGGATGAAAGCGAGCGAGAGAGAGAGGATTAAAGGCTCCCAGGGTCTCCTCTAACCCGCCTAAGACTCGCCGAGAGGGCAGTGTGCGGCTTCAGGAAGGCTTCTTCATATGGAAAATATTATGTGAGGGAGAGAAAGGGAAGGGGGAAGGGAAGAGGGAGAGAAGGAGACCTCTGTCCAGAGAGTGCTGGGGGAAGACTGAGCGCAAAAAGCATTTTGGAGGCTCAGACCCAGCCCATGGAGAAAGAGCTGAGCTCTGCCGTACCGAGAGGCAGTGGGGTGCAGGTGTGATGAGTTTGGGAGGCCTGTGTGCAGGGGAGAGAGAGTGAGGTCCAAACCTGCTAAGAGCACATAGCAGCAGAAAAATAAAGGGATGAAAGAAGAGAAGAAGTGGAGAAGGGAAAGAGGAGGCTGGCAAAAGGGAGGAGAAAGGAGAGCGACGGAGGGGGAGGTGGTGAAAGGTGGGATGAGGGCCGGGGAGGGAAGCGAGAGGTGGTGAAAGGCCGGCTGCCTGCTCCATTGTGTTATTAACCAGGTCGCCAGGTGGAAGCGCCCCGCGCACAGCCCTCCTGCCCCTTTCCTCTCCCAGCAAGGCTTGTGATGGGGAACAAATTGCTAACAGAAGTGAGATATTTTGCACTGAACACAAGCAAGTTTCCAGTGAAAGGTTTCCTGTCAGCGGGTTGGGACTGGAGGGTATGGAGCCTTTCTGCCTGCTCTGGCAGAGTAATCCTGCGAGTTAACACAAAGCGTTGGTTATAGCACAGGATAAAGGACCTGAGGCTGGGCTTTCCTGCCTTCTGTTTTGGCTGCCACCGTTTGGCTGCTTTCATTCACCCTTATTTTCTGCTTCACCCGTGTGTGGCATTCTCTGTCTCATTAGCCCTTCCTCTGGCCACCCCCCACTGGTGAGATCTCCTGAGTGTTCACAGCCTTCCACTCTACTTTCCTCCTTGATTTATACTGTTGAACTAAATGACCTTCCTTGACCTCGTTTTCATGACAGTGTGAGCACACACATCGGCACTCGGCAAATGGCAAAGGTAGTCCCTCCTTCGCAGTCCTGCCCGCTGAGCTGCCAGGACAACTCTCCCGTTTGCATGTGGGGTCGCTTTGGTGGCTGCTCGCACTGCAGAGGGGTGCAGATAGGCCAAAGAAGCCAAACACACATCTGGGAGGTGTGCATTGATTCCCTGGTGTGGACACGCTTGTGAGGTGAGGGAATTTCTATTACCACCAGTATCCTGGTGCCCTGTGACTCCTGATGGAGTAAGTGGATTTTAACAGGTGAGAGAAACGATCTCTCTCCTCGCTAGAAAACACATAGCTGAGTCTCTGCTCCTGGTTCTGAGGAATTTCAGACAAAACTCTGACGTTCCCAAGTTTGAGAGGAGCAGCCAACCCAAAGGTGCTGCTAGGTTTTGGAACAGCAAGTCAGCTATGACCCTGTTTGCCATACTCCAGCTGCACCCCACCCAGACTCTGCTCTGACATCCCAAAGCCGAGTGTCTTCCACACTCTTTCTAAATAGTTGGCAAAGCAGCTTTGCCCCCTTCCCCAGGCCCAGCGGTACATAAATCCCTTTGTCCCCTAGTCTGGAAATGTGCCTTCCTGTCCCTCCCTTCCCCGCCTTCCTGGGAAGTCAGCGTGGATGTGGTGCTGCCGGCTTGCCTGTCTGAGCTGCTTAGTTAAGAATAATAAACAAACTCCTAAATGGAAGGATATTCTTTAAACCTGCCCTGTGCTGCCTGCCAGGGAATGCAAGCAGCAGAGCCCACCTCCTGTCCCCCTCCAGCCCCAGCTCCGGGCTCTCCTGAAACCTGATCTCCTGTGCTGTGGAGCTGCACCATGGCCTCTGTGTGCACCTTCCCCCCTGACCCTGTCTGGATTCTCCTGTCCTTTTCCTCACACACACCCAACAAGCACACGCTCCTTCCTCAGACACACACACGGCACAGAGGGGCACACGGTGACACTGCCACATCTGGAACTGAGGATGCAGAAGTGCCCTGTGCCCACCACACACATGGGCATGGAGTGGATTTACACACGTGTCCGTGCCTGCCACTCATGTGAGCACAGTGGATTTACACATGTGTCCGTGCCCACTGCACACATGAGCATGCAGCAGGTTAATATCTGTCAGTGCCCACTCCCCGTGCTCTGGTACACACAAAGACACTGTGGAAAGTGGTGTGAACAGCCACGGTGCCAACAACTCCAGACAGCTCACCCCTTTGGGAACCCCACCAAGGCAGTGTGTGCAGAGTGGGGAGGCAGAAACGTTCCAGAACTTCACGTGGCACATGGACATAGGGCCCACAGCCCCAGACGTGCAAAGCAGCGTGACACTAGATCTGCCCAGAAATGGCAGCCTCCTGTTGCAGCCTGACAGCAGAGCAGACCCGACAGCAGGCTCAGCGATAACCCGGCCCGCACGCATCCCGATTTCTCTCGCTTCCCTTTGCAGCGGTGTCCGTCAGCCTCTCACTGCTTCTCGCCTTCCTTCTGTGTACGTGCACCCTCCCTGCGCCCGCACACGTCCCAGCCTCCCTGCTGGTCCCTTCTCCCGTTCCCTGGAGGTTCAGCTCTGTGCAAGGATATGCTATGCACATCACCCTCACTTGTGCGTGAAGTGCAGACCTTCCTGTCCACATCTGGTTTGCTTTCCTATGATCTCTGCAGTTTCTCTGGCGCTGGTCTGTCTTTCCCTGTCTATCCACGTTGCTCTTGCACCTTTTACTTAGGCACACAGGCATGTTCTACTGCTTGTTCCCTTCCAGCTCGCCCAGCTTCCCAGCTTTCCTGCTCTGTGGCCCATTTTCCTCCTGCCAGTGTTCACAGCAAGCGGGGAGAGGATGTCAGTTAGAAGCTAAGCAGTCCCTGGGACCCTCCGGCCCTGCCACACTTTTCAACCCGCTTCTCATTTTTCTTCTTTCCTTTTTGTAATTTATTGGTTTTATCTCTACTTCTCTTCGGTGCCTACTAAAGGGAACTTGTCTCCCTGCCTCCTCTTCTCCGTTTTCATCTTAAAAGAAAGGGAAAAACCCATTTTGCTCTTTCCCCATCTCCAATTCCCCTTCCACCCCCACACCCTCCCACCCCCCTTCCCAGCCCTGAAACCTTTTCCTGATAGTGTTGCTGTAACTGTTCAATTAAACGAGCAATTACAAAATCAATCAAACCAAAACGTGTGCTGTGTGCTGAGGGGGGACCGACTGCAGAGTGGGGACGTCACCTGAGCCCGTCCCAGCCTGAAGGCAGCTCAGCTCAGCTGAAATTGTCTCATTTGATGGTGAGACCTGGCTCTGAGGACAGGTACTCTGCTGCTGTCAGGTCCCACTCTGTTCTGCAAAGCATCACAAGCTTCATGCCACCTGCTAATTTCCCCTGGCTGAGCAAATCCTGGCAAAGCCCATGGTATTAACCATGGCCTTTGGTTTGCATGGGCCCGTGAGAGGGTGCCAGCTGGAACAGGTCATCAGGGATGCTCAGATGAGGGTGGTTTCTACAGCAGTAGGAAGGAAGGAAAGTGATGAGGTGAAAATGACAAACCCAAAGTGTGGGTCTTGTGTAATTTTGTGGGGTTGTACCCCCCGACTTCCTCTCCCCTTTTGTGGGTCTGTTTTTGCTCCTGCTACAGACTCACCGTGAGTCGAATCGGTGTGTGCCCTGGCTCTCTGCCACTCGCCACTGTTTTCTTACCAGGTGACACTCACGCTGTCTTGCTCCCCGCTATCCACGTCTCCTCAGAACTGCAGCCATGATTTTCGCTGCAGGAATTCCCTTCTGACACCTGCAGCCCTCTTGGTGCTGTCAGAAGCAGGCAGCTAAATAGTCTCTGACACAAAGGCACAAACCCTTCCAAACTGATCACAAACAAGGAATGAGAAGCTGGAGGACAGGCTGGATTAAGAGGAAAATGTGCAAAGCAGATGAGTTCATATGTGGGCATAATCATGGCAGCCTTAGCATGACAGTGTTTACCAAGGAGACCCAGATCTTGCTCTTGGTTACACCAGGGAAACCCCATCACCACTTCATCCCTTGAAAGGCTGAGGCAAGCTGATGAGAATTTGGGAGCAGAGAGCTTCATGGAAAGGGTAGGGAAGGCTTTCATGTTGTCTTATGAGCAGTGTACATGAAAGGAACACCTTCTAAAGAGCCCTTTGCCCTGGTGTAATCCATCTGAGCTGCCAGGAGCACCCCTTTGACTTGCTGGTGAGTTCTGGTCCTGCTCATAGAGGAAAAATTCCCACCAGACTTAAGGGAAGTGGGACTGGAGCTATTTAACCAAGGAGCTCTTATCCTGGACTTGACCCTGATTTTGCACAGTCAGAAAAGCAGCATCCCAAAGGCTTATCATTCCTTTATGAGCAGAAATCTGGCCAGTTTCCTTGGGCAGGAGTCCAGTTTGGCTTTAATTTTAATGAGTACTACTTAAAGCCTGGTCACCCTGTGGGTCCTATAGAAACATGGGCCTGTGGTGATCCACTTCCTGAAGCCTCGGGAGGTGCCACAATAACTTTGCAAGGATGCTTTAATGATGTCCCCATCCCCATTTTTTTTGGTTTGGTCGCACCCCAATTTATCAGTTTTATATATATAAAAATATTGAAGATAATCACCAATACATTTATTCTTTTTATGCCACTGCTCTTGTTGGTGCTGTTATCTTGGACTGTACCGATACCATTTAGGGTGTGTGTATTGGGTGTGCCAAGGATGCCTGGAGCCCGTGGCCCTGATGTTTGTATAAATCTAAATAAATAAGTGTGTTTAAGGTCTATGAGATAAGCCCAAGCACTGCAAGTCTGTCCATCTGCGAGCGCAGTTCAGGTAGGGCTGTTGTGATCTCCTCCTATGACTTGGGGAATGCGTAGATGTGGTGCTGAGGGACATGGTTTACTGGTGACCTGGGAGTGCTGGGTTAGTGGTTGGACTTGATGATCTTACAGGTCTTGCCCGACCAAAATGATTCTGTGAACTCTCTGAGGTAGTGTCCCTCGGGGCTCAGTCCTAGATTTCTAGCTGGTGACTTTAAGACAGGCTGGTCCCCATCCCCATTGCCACCAGCCCTTGGTGAGGAGGCCCAGCTGCAGAGCTCAAAGTGGATTCACATTTTTCCTGATGGGCTTTGGACCCAAGCATCTGGCAGCGGACTCATTTATGAGAAAGATCTAAAATGCCAAAGAGGGACGTTATTTTGCAACCCTTTTGCCCAAAAGCTACAAATCTCTTGCCTGTGGCTCTGCATGTCGCTTGGCCCTCCCTTCGGGCCGGGTGCGTGTCACAAATGTGACACAGCTTGGCCTGTGCCCCCGCCAGACGCGTGGCAGGGCCATTACTCAAGCCACATATGGGAAGGAACAAGTGACAATTTGCTGATTAGGAGTGAGGAAAACCCACCCGGCCCCTGGGAGGACAAGCCCCCCCGCAGCAAATAAAGGCTACGAAGGGGCTGCCAGTGCAAGAGCCCTCTCGATTGCTCCTGCTTGTTGAGCTGTTTGCTGAGGCTTGAGGGATGTGGATGGATGAACGGACCTGAGCACACTCTCACTTGGTTTCTGTCAGGTGGGGCAACTTTCCTTCCAGGAGCTGACTCCTGATTTCTGAAGGGCTTACTCCTGACTTGCAGTAAGATGAACAATGGGGAAATTTGACCCCCTCTCCCTGTTAGGGGAGCGCGTTGTGTCTTCTAAGAGATAAGCACCCAGCTCCCAAGCTTCCAGATCCCAGGCAAGCGTTTCTGCAGCCCCAGGCTCCCACCGGCTTCGGGCCTGGTCCCGCCGGGGCAGCGCTGGGCGCGGGAGCTGCTGCCTGCGTACGACAGGCTGGAGCCGCGCCGGTGCAGCGCCGCGTGCGCGGGATGCTGCGAGATGCCGAGCGGTTGGCAGGGGGGAAAAGCCCTTGGTTGTGTCCAGCTGTCTCTTTGCCATCTATATTTGGTAAAAAAATGATTTGGAATTGTTTGTTTGTGGCTCCTTGGAAACCCCCGCCCCCCCGGTAAGAAATGGCTTCTTTTGTTTAGTTACTTGGGAAAAATATTTTCCCCTCCTTCTTTCGCTATTTTGAAACATTAAAAAAAGCAAAGCTTTAAAGAGCCGAAGAAAATCCAGGACAGACTGTCAACAGCAGCCTCTGCATCTTTCCTCATGGCTCAGCGCTTGCCTCGGTCTTCAGCTCTTCCAGACACTCTGCTCCACCTTCTTGTAAATTCTGACAATGAAAACACTATTTAAATGTCCTCGAAGTTTCTCTTTCCATTGAAAAAAGGGATTTATTCTCTCTCTCTCTTTTTTTTTTTTTTAATCAGAATTAATGTGATTCTAATGTGTTCCTTTTGATCTTCAGGGGATTTTTTACACTGATGATCCCTAATTTTGAAATTTTTTTTTTCTATTTTTTTTTTTTAATTGTTTTAAAAAGCTTTAGTGAAGGGCGGGAAAAAAAAAAAATCCATTCTACGTCTTTGGCACATCTTTAACCTTTAAGTACCTCCGGAAAAAAAATATTTAAAATATATTATACATTTTTAAACAGGGTGCTTTTGACAGGTCAGTTTCAAACCTCTCTCTCTTTTCTTGCACTGTGTTGGAATAAGACAATTTTGCAGCTTGGATTTTTCTGACAGTTAAATTGCAATGTAGGCAGAGGGTGGAATAGGGATCCTGTCTCTTTAACTCTCTAACTAGACAAAGACTTTTCCCCTTTGAGAGCTGAGCCCGGGATCAGAACTGTCAGATGATCTCGTAGCACTTGGGAGAGTTTGCAAAGTCATAATTATATCTTTTAACCTGTCTTGCTCTTTGCAAAAGAAAGGTCCTATTATATTGAAATGAGATTATTAGCCATCAAATACTTTCTTTCTTGGGATTCTTCTTCTTTAAAAAAAATTCAAATACCTTAACTACTTTGCAATTGAATTTTTATAAGATTTACTTTTCACTAAATAAATGTTCTGTAGCAGCTATTTTTTAAAGTATTTTTAAAAGGGTGTTTTCAATATGCAGATGCAAAAAAAATCAGACTAAATGTCTGAAATGTCACCTGTATAATTAAAGGAAGGTAAAGTTTCAGAGCTCAGTTCATTTTTTTTTTCCCCTGGCTTAGTTCACGAGCTTCACTATTGAAAAACCCTGCTGCTTTTCCTGATTTCGTTGCCAAAAATATTTTTTTTTCCTGAAACCCAATCATTTTCAACCTTTCATTTTTTTCCTCTTTTTTTTTTTTTTCCCCATGCCTTTTCTTCTTCCCCAAACATAAAAAAAAAAAAAAAAAAAAGAAAATGAAACCCCACATAACTGGAGAGATGTGGGCTTTTGTGGTGTTTTTGGTTGTGTTTCCTCCTTCTTTCTCTTAAGTCCACACAGTTAAAGCCACTGCCCTGCAGTGTCAGTATGTGCTTTAACAAAAGGTGACAACTGCATTAAAGCAATCAGGGTAACACCAACAAGTGAAGTAAAATACGATACTGAATTTGAGCCAGACCTCTTTAAAGCAGCTCATCCGAGCACCAGTTGGCAAAACAGTTACACCCAGCCCTGATTGGAAAGTTGAGATTTGTTCCAGGTTACACAAACAATAAATATTTAGCACGTGTTTAAATATCTAGCTGAATAAGGATTGAAATGAGTATAATATAGTTGAAATCCATGAATAATCTGGGCCTGATCCAAAGACCTCTGCAGTCAGTGGAGGATCCTTCCACCTGCTACGAGAGCTCTGGCTCAAGCACCCCTTTGTTGGAAGTGATCGGTCACTTTAATCAGATGATTAAAGTGCTGTCATTTATAGCTCTATAATTCAGATTGTGTCAGCCTTTCCATTATAAACTCTCTTTCTTTTCAAGGGTGGGTTATGTCTTGGCCATAAAAATTCATTCTGAGATTAAATTCAGCGTGTTCCGATCTAACAAAGGAATCGCTCCTTGCTCAGACAGAACTCCCCATTAAACTCACAGGATGCCAGGAGGTCACAACTGGTTTAAATAAGTTGTTTTGGTTTTTTTTTTTTTAAAGGATTAGGTAAATTTAAATTTTTTAAGATGCTCTGTAGAGCCCACAGAGCCCAATCCCGCAGTGCTCCCAGTCACAGGAATCGCTTCACCAGTGCGAGTGGTTTGATATAATGGGGGCTATTGCTATGAGTAGTTACTAGTGTGTGCATGTGTTTACTAATACCACAGCCTGGTCTCTGTTTAGTGCACACCTTCAGGAAGGTCCTCAGTTGCTTGCTGTCATAATGTACATATATATATATTTTTTTAATTGCAAAGACTAAGAATAAAGGCCATTAAGGAAACATGTATTAAATAACTTTCTCAAAAAGCTGTCCTGATCACGATGAAAAACTGGAGACTGACAGATCCAAAGCACCTCCCTGTTGTTAAATGAGGCCCTGATTCTGAATGAGACCCACCTGGAGAAACTTTGTTCCCGAAGAACCTCAGGAGAGGAGAGTTAGAAAATTCACTGAGCTGCACTTGGTATAAACCTGAGCACTTGCTGAATGTTAAGCACCTGTTTTCTATATCTTTAAAACTCCCCCCTGCTCCTGTTATTTTGGTATTGGAAAACTTTCTGTCTTACCTGGTTTTAATACTTGCAACCTTATTACAAACTAAGGGTATTTTTTGGTTCCCTGGCTTGCAGGACAGAGCCAGCCTTTGAGGAAACTACCTGGCACCGTATCAGCAGGAGTCCTTCATCTGCCCAGCTTTCATGTTCCCATTTTCACACTAAAGCTGCAGCACCAGCTACCTCTGAGTTCAAGGTAGGAGCAACAGTCTGCTTTTACTTCTGCATTTGTGCCCTTATATTTCTTTTCCAGCTGGATGACTTGAGGAAGGAATGGCAGATATTCATATAGTACCTCAATAAGTTACCTTTAATTACCTGTATGTGCTAGAGAGTCGGGCAGGTAAAACTGGAGAGCCAGTTCAACCTGTGTAAATTGGCAGTGTCTCCTTGACTCACTGGAGCAGGTCCAGTTTACACCACTGAGGATCTGACTTGGAATTTCAAAGCTTTCCAGTCACCATCATAAATATCTCTTCTTTTTCTTGGCAATGAAATAATCTATAGAGTAGTTCCAAAGAATTAAAATAAGTTGTTGGCAGATGTGTCTATTAGTTTGAGCTGGAGATTTTTGGCTGTTTTGAGGGTAGTGCTGGAGGCTTCTTAGTGTCCACAGTAGCTTTACCTTTGGCTGTGCTGTCAGCTGGACTGTCCCCAGAGGAAGGTACTTTATTTCCCTGGGTTGATTGTAGAGAGACATAGGAGAGGTTTAAATGAGACAGTGGAGATCTATAACGAGAGGAAATCAAAAGCTGCCCCTTGTCTCGACTGACAAGCGACCCCAGTGAGTCCAGAAGTCCGCTGAAGTCAGTACCTTTGTTCCAGCTTTTGACAGAGATGGTGTGTTGCTTGTGGAATGTGAGCAGTAGATGATGTCTCACTTTGCCTATTTGAAACATGGAAAATTGTGCCTTTCTCAACTGCAGAGTCCTATGGAAAACCTTCTTGGTGCCTTCTGGGAGGAAAATTCCTCTGTGGGGCAGGAGGTGTTATGCCTTTGGAAGCCCTGCAAAGCCAGGCCTGTCATTGCAATGGAAGGAGATTGGGGTTGGCGCCTCTGTGGGTGTGAGTGTAAACATCCATCTGGGTGTGCCAACGAGAACGTGCCCTGGCTTTGTTATTACTGAGGCCCAGCTCCACTTAAACTTTCTCTTGAGTGATTATCGATGTGCTTGCAGTTCCGGGGGACGTGGAAATTGGCTTGTTTACTCTAATTTGGCCCGTCAGCCCTTTGAGGCACTGGAGTACTTCCTTGAAGTCAAGAGCTGCTGTTCAGCAGCTCTGCAGAGCAGATCTGAGAAGAAACTCAGCCTGTCTTTTGGACAGAAAAATGAGATCTCAATTGGTGTGGCTCAGCCCAGCCGTACCCCGTGGAACGCATCCTGCTGATCCTCCCATCGCTATCACGGCCTGTGCTCAAACTCACCAAAGCCAGCACAAATCAAGGTGAAAGGTTGTATAAATTTGAAATCAGAGCTTAAATTGCCTTGATTTTCTAAAATTTGGTGGTAGTACTCGTTCAGGAAAAATGTGAAAGTCTTTGGCTCGGTTATTTGTGCTGAGCTAAAAATAACTTTGGGGGCCCCACCTTAGCTGAACACACTCCCTTGAAAGCAGCGCAGTGTACAAACTCCCATGGGCTGTCTCGCTCAGATTGCTGGCAGCCAGAAACCAACATCCTCCAAAGCTAGAAAACTCTTACTCTTTGTGGTGTCACCCTTCCTGAGAGACATCGGTGGGTCCGCTGGATGACAGCAAGCGGCAGCTCTGGCACGTGGAGGAAGGTCTTGCTGGACACGGCCAAGCCTCCTGTCAGAGCCACCCCTGCAGTATCTAACACTGGCGATGTCTGTGCAAAGAAAAAGCACCGTGTGATAGGGGAGCTGCCCCCTGTACTGTATTTTTCCTCTAAAATTAGTGCAAAATGTGAATGAGGAGCCTGGGCAGCACCTTGAGAGCTCGTCTGCCTGCTCTCCAAGCAATCATCCACAGGGGTTGTCTGTTCCAGCCAGCCATGGGGCAGTGTTCTCAGTTGTGTTTACATTGTCGGAGGGGATGATGCTCTTGCCCTCCATGCCTTTTGTCTTTGGGCAGACATGTTCTTGGGAATTGTAGTACGTTATGGTCCTGAAAATGTATCGACGATCTGTTCTCCTCATCGGGTCTCTGTGATGACCTGGAGGAGATTGTTGGTGGGCTGTCCAGCTACCCGACTGAATTTGTGTGCGCGCACCTCTAAATACCTTGTCTTTGGTTCCTGCCGTGGTGGTGAAATGGGCTGAAATGGCATTTGCTAGCATCAGAGGCCAGTGCAGACAGGATTTCTGTTGAGGGGGCCTTTTCTGCCAGTACTCACTTCCCAAGCTCTGGTAAGTGGAGCACTTCTCCTAAAGCTGCTCCACTTCTTTCTGGCAAGATGGCCCTATCACCCTCAGGAACTCAGCGCTTTGCAGGTTGGATCAATGAGCAATTGTTCCAGAAACACATTGAACTTCCCCAGTCTGGGTCTCTCTTGTTTTATTGGGTTGGTTTTCTTTTTTCTTTTTTCAGCCTTTAACAAAACCCCCCGAGATTTGAGCAAAAATAGAAAGAATAAGAAAACAAATTCTATCATAATTTTTGTCAAGGACAGGGAAACAATTTCCCAGCCTGCTCTATTCCTTCACAGCCCTAGAAAGGTTTTACGAGCTGAAGCAATCAGTCTCTCAGGAGGTGCTTGAGAGGAAAAGGGAGACCACGAAACCAGGGCCATGGTTTCCATCTGGTGTGAAATAGCCCAGTTTCAGCTGGTGGAAGCCAAGTGATTCCCCCTGGCCGTGGCTTGGGCCAGCCGACCCCAGGCTGTGGCAAATGCCTTAGATCAACACCAGGGAGCTGACACCCGGCTCCTCTGCGGTGACCATTCTTGGGGACTGAATACATCTTGATTCCATATTTTGATTTTACAAGCCCTGCACAATAATCACCTCTTAATTCACCCTTCCACCCTCCCTCCTCTCCTCTCTCTCTGCTGAGGAACAGCAGACGGGAGATTTCATGTGCCATAAATATTTAGATTGTGCCTGTGTGTTTATAACACTTGCCGAGAGTGTAACTGGAGCAGCTCACACTCGGCAGCAACACCTGATGCTGGGGAAAGTTTTCCATCACCTCATACGGACCAAACCCTCGCACGCCGCAAGCCGGCCACGCAGCGGGGACCAGTAGCTGGGTTGTCCCTGCCCCTTTCTCCCCCTGCCATGCTGGTGAATAATAACAATAACAATGTAGACCTGCTTTTGTGTCCCTGAGGAGCTGCTGCTTGAAGGACTCTGGAAAAAAAAAAAAAAGAGCTGTTCCTGGCATTGAATGGAAACTTTTTGCAGCATTACTGTGGGTATGTGGCATGGGGGAAGCATGTCCCCTCTGTCACCCCTCGGTTCTAGGGCACACGTGCCAGGACGACCATAGTGCTTGTGTGTCTTGGCCTCCCCAACATACCCTGAGTGTCCAAACTGTGTGGTACACTTGCTTTTAAGGAGGTGGAACATCTAATGCAGGAGCTTTTAAGAGTGGGTTAGACCTCAGGAAGGACAGTAAAGCTGATCTTTACTTTGGGAGCACAAGAACAGTCCAGCTGGGTCTAGCCCCCTTTCCATAGCTGTCCAGATCAGTCCAAGCTGGGCTGTGCTGGTCGCCCTGGTTGTTTGTGGAGTGGGCAGACTGGTGAACCAGGCTCTCCAGCCTGTCCTTGCTGGAGCAGCAAGTCCACATGGGCACACGGCTGCACCTCCTTAGCCTTGCTGGCTTACGCACAGCGGCCAGCCCTGCAATTTCCAGAGCATCAGGTCTCTTAAGTGTTATGGAATTTTTTTCTGCTTTAATAAATGTGTTTTTACTAATGTTTCTTTAGGGGGAAATATTTTTCTTTTGTTTCTCTGTGTAGCCTCTTTAGGACTTTCTGTGGAAGTGAAGCCAATAGTTTGAGTTTTGACTTTCTCTCCCCCCCATACCCCATCCTGTGCTTTTTTCCTTTTTTTCTTTTTCCTTTTTTGGAGAGGAAATAAATCTGTTTGTAGTCCCTTCCCTTGCTCCTATTCCACTTACCTGCTGGGATCTCTGTTCTGTGGCTTTAGAAACAGGAGCAATGACTCGCTCGTGAACTTGGGAAACATTTTCCTCCCTAGGCAGATGATTTGATACTTGTCTACTATGGGCAGTGCTCAAACCTTTTTTCTGGAGCCTTTAGTACTTGTCATGGTCAGAGGTAAGATGTTACAAGAAATGGATTGTAAGTGAGGTCCAGTTTGGTGATTGTTGGGTTCTTCAAAGATTGATCTTTACCACGGATGGCAAATTTGGAATCTGGTGCAGTGATGACTGGCACTAAGAAGTAAAAAAGAAAAGGAGAGAGAACCCTTCCTCCTCTTTATTTAGAATCCATGGATGGAGAGGAAACATAAACTCAATTTTATGTGGATTATAAGGTACCTATAAAGAGAGTCATATGAACTGAGACACTTGGCTCTGTTACCCTAATGATACCTATGGAACAATATGTGAAACCTATTACACTGTTCTGGATAGATGTGTATATATATATTTATATATAGGTACAGAGAATGAGAGGGAGAGAGACGAAATATGGGGCCTTTATTTTTATTGGCTTCTGCAAAGAATAAATTACACAGCAAGGGCAAGGTTAAATTATTGTAAATGTCTGTATGAAAGGCATCACTTAATTATTAACAGTCTGCTACAAATAAAAGGTACATATGCTAAAATGGCCTGACCTGCTGGATTGTGGGGTTTTGTTTAAAATTGTTGGTGAGGCCCGCAGCTGACTTGTTCTGTCAGACAGGCTGGAAAAAGAGGCAGGGTAAGATTTCATTGCAGAGTGACTTATATCCATCCCTCTTTACCAGATGTCAAGTGAGTGCGTAGAAAATGGGCCAGAGGAAGATGAGGGCTTTCTGAAAGCAGGGGCAAACTGCTGCGAGGGATGGAGGATGTGTAAAACCACCTGGGTGGATGGGAAAGAGGGAAACTCCAAGAAGTGATGGGTGTAACTCACTGTGAAGTGTGTCCTACAATATCTCTCCTATGATTTACCCACAAAGGGTAAGTCCACAAAGAATATGAGTTTCTTAAAGTGGAGCTCTTTACCCTATCCCAGTTGGGCAGAGGTTGGAACCCCCTTAAAGAGCTGGTTAGTCCCCAACTGCTGTGGTCCTGCTGTGCCTGTTGCCAGGGCTGGGAGCTGCAGGAGGGGAGTAATAAACCCAGGGGCTCTGTATTTCTATTTGTGGAAAGAAAAGATGATATACGGGCCTGAGCTGTTCCAACTCTTGAGTTTTATTGCTGGAGGCTCACAAGCTGGCCACCAGTAGTGGATGCTGCTTTAGTTAAGCTAACAAGAAAGCTGAGGCTGATACTGCCATGCCACTGACACTTGCTGTAGCTGGTCTGAATGTCAGGCTTCTGGGGAAGTATATTGGGCTCACTGGCTCCAGCTCCCTGACTCTGGCAATTACTGTGTTAATAGGAGTAGAAAGACAAGGCTCTCAGAACCTTTCTGCAATATTTGTATGCTTTAAACAATCTTTGGATATATACGGTACTGCTTTACTCTCAGTTTTTGTTTCAACAACACCTCTGTGGACAAGCAGCACCACAGGGCAGAACCATCTTTTCTCAGAGACTTTCCCTCCCATCCACAGCCAAGGTTGAATCCTATCCAAAGAGACTCCTGTTGAATGTATGAACAGGGCATCTTCCTATTTGCATCCACTTAAATCTGCAGAGCTTTTAAATCCTGGCACCTGGAGGCCTTTGGGTTGCACCTGAGGAATCTGCAAAAGGTAACTCAAAGAGAAAACCATCCCAGGATGGAATTTCCAGAGGGAAACTTGGAGGCTGCAACAAGTTGGGGGGAGATTAAAAAAAAAAAAAAGCTACAAATCCACCAGTCTATATGAATGAAAGAGCTCAGTGGAAAGCTCTCTCTTTCTCTCCCTCAGCAAATTAAAACTGCTTTTTGGCAAGGCAAGATTTCACGCTCAGCTGCAAGGCCAGGCGGAATCCCTCGGAGCGGCTGCGCTGAGCTCCTGCGCCCGGCCAGCCGGGCATCTCTGCACGCTCCGAGCAGGCCCCGCTGGGGCTGGGGCAGTGGCTCTTAGGAGGGACAGCCAGTCTTGCTTCAAGGATCCCAAACAATTGGAGAATTTACTGCCTCTGCCCCCTCCCCGTAAGCTCTCCCAAAGGCTGGATATGCCAACAACACCATTTGCTCATATGGAAAAACAGGACGAGTAAGAAAATACTCAGTGTGAGCTTGATCCTGGTGGGTCTTAATGCAGTGTGGCACCTGAGGAGAAGGGACAAAGAGGAGGAGCTCAGCTCAGCGCTATCTAATGGGCCCTACACCCATCTCTGAGTGTGCTGCAAAGCATCCCTACCCTTGTCTTTTATCATCATGTTACTGTACTGTGCTTTTTACAGTGGCCTTTTCATCTGCTGTCTCTGTGTCAGCGAGACATCTTCGCACAATCTCCAGCTCTTCTTCCACGACTAAAATTCCCCTCAATGGCTGCACCTCTGCTTCCTGCTTTCTCTTCACAGAATCACAGAATGTTCTCTTCATCCACTTGACTTTGGCTGCTCTCTGCAGGAACATGCATGATGGCTGGATGGTCTTGCTCTTGTTCCAAGGCTCAGGTTTGTGTAGAAGGTGTTGAAGAAAACCTGAATTTCATTGCACTTTCTCATCACATCTGCCTTCTTTTGTGTGAAGGTTTGAAAAAATGCGAGTCTTGAGTGGCTGGGGAAATATCAAGTCTAGGTGAAGACTAGTTGGATGGAATCAGTGACAGGTAAATTCTCTGTTCTACATGATTTGTTAGGTCCTGTCTCTGTATTTTACCTTGGTGAGAGTCTGATGTTTTCCCATAAAGCCCTTGATGACAGTGGGAGCAAGAAAACCCTTATCCCAGTGCTGCATTTTGGTTTGGTCACATATAAAAGAGGAGCAGAACACTTTCACTCCACTTGCAGACAGGAACAGAATTCCGCCCTGAGAAAACCTGCCTCCACAGGAGGTATGTCTTAGAACAAGGGGAGCAGCGTGTCATGACCACGCAAGCTCACAGTAGCACAGCCTGCTACAGACCCCATGGGCTGCTGAGAATCTCTATCACTCACATCTTGTGAGCGGGTTTGGCGCATCTCCAAAGGACATTGGCAGCTGTTCAAGGCCTCGCAAGGTGCTGAACATGCTGAAGTTCCTATTGTCTCCAACACGTGCATGTGTGCAGGGACGGATTACCGGAGCTCGCCTGCGTGAGCAGGACTGGGACTTGGCTGGGCTGGTAACTGGCAGTGGTTAGGCAGAACTGCAGGTCTGTAAGGTGGCTTTTCACCTAGCGTGGGAGTTGCAGCGCTGTCTCCAAACGCAATAGCTTCTTGTTGTCGATTATGGCTGCCCCTTGTAATTGCAGCGCCGGGTGGCTGTGGGGAAGGCGATGGCACAAGTGCCAGGACTGGTCATTAGATTGATATCGATCGATCTGATGGACTAGGGAAGGGATCTTCCTCCTGGACTTAGCACTGGTGAGGCTGCACCTCAAATTCTGGGTTCAGTTTTGGGCCCCTCGCTCCCAGCAGGACATCGAGGGGCTGGAGCGTGGCCAGAGAAGGGCAGCGGAGCTGGGGAAGGGGCTGGAGCACAAGGGTGGTGAAGAGCAGCTGAGGAACCTGGGCTTCTCCAGCCTGGAGAGAAGGAGGCTGAGAGGAGACCCTCTGACTCTCAGGACAAGAGGAAACAGCCTCAAGTTGCCCCAGGGGAGGTTTAGGTTTGAGCTGAGGAACAATTTCTTCCCCTCCAGGGCTGTCCCAGGCTGCCCAGGGCAGGGCTGGAGTCCCCGTTATCCCTGGAGGGGTTTCCAAGCCGTGGAGCTGTGGTGCTGAGGGACAGGGGTCAGTGGTGCCCTGGCAGTGCTGGGG
>WTSP01015967.1:47277-59934 GCA_025331215.1 Actenoides lindsayi
TGGAGGGGTTTCCAAGCCGTGGAGCTGTGGTGCTGAGGGACAGGGGTCAGTGGTGCCCTGGCAGTGCTGGGTTAATGTTGAACTGGATCTTAATGGTCTTTTTCAACCAGAAAAATTCTCTGATTCTATGGTGTACATGAAGACAGGGATGGAGACGTGTTGTTGAAGAGCTCTTTGCATGGAGAGGTGGAACAACCAGCGAGTGGGAAGTGGTGATGCTTGCTGTTTGGGGTTTGTAGCTGCAAGGGGTGAATGGCTGTTGGTTTGAACTCTACGTGCTGTCACGGGGGCCAAGCGGCCGTGAGCTGGAGGCAGGATGTGAGGGAGTCTTGGGAGAGGAGGATCCTTTCCCAGGAGTAATGGGGCAAGAAGAGGGGCAGAATGTGCCGCAGAGAACGAGCCCACGAGCACGCTCTTGGCACGTGTGTGCGCACACTGTTCTCTCAGCCAGTCCCGAAAGGAGCTGCGACCGGGGATGAGATGTGATGGTAGCAACCAGTGGCTATAAAATCCGGGGTCCACACGAAAGGGGAAAAAGTGACAAGGGGAAAAAGCAAGGTCAGCCCCACCTTGCAGGGTCCGCTCTGGAATGTGTTTGCACTCCAGGGTGTGCAGTGCCGGAGAGCGCGTTAGCAGCAGTGTTGAGTTAGTAATATGAACCCTCCCCAAATACCTCCGGGGCAGACAGGTCCATTTCAGGCTGTGTTTATTTAATAAAGAGCCAGTGAAGTAACTGCAATTTCATTGTCAATTTACTAATGCGTTACAGTTATGTTTCTTAACCTCATTGTTTGGGCTCAGGAGCTTGCGGTGCCTGGCCAAAACTTTACTTTTTTCTCCCCCTTATTCCTTCCCTCAAGTGTAAAACACGTTTTATTATGACTAGAATGTCTTCTATTTATCAAAAACTGGGATTAAAACCCTCAACTCCCCCCTTCCACGCACATATCCAACTTGGCAACAGGTCGGTTTATTAACCTCCTAAAAGCCTGCCTCACTCGCTCGCCTTTTTCTATTCTTGTTTTTTTTTTCCTTGAGAGAACTAAAAACATACATGTTTGCTCACACACTGACACTAATTCACATACACACGAATTTCAAAAGTTCGTCAGGGAAGAATACAATGGAGACGCTGGCTGGAAAGAGATTGAGCTGTGTTTCTTTGTGGTCTGGGAAGTCTGACTACAGCCTCCTACTCCTCTAGGTGGAAATCTGGCCTTGAAACACACTTGCACATTCTCAGTAAAAAAGAAAAAACAAAAAAGAAAACAAAACAAAACAAAAAAAAGGAACCAACAAAGGAACAAAAGAAAACCCCAAAACAAATAACCCCCCCCCCCCCCCTCCCCAGGGCAGACTTCAACAGAGAAATGAGCTCTGGGATGAAGATGGAGAGAGGCTGTCAGAGTGGCTGCTGAGGAGCTGGGGTGGGCTTGAGCTGCAGCAGGTCCCTCCTGCAGTGGGGAGATGGGGTGGAGAGGGGGGAGGTTGCTTTCAGCTGAGGTTTGGTAGATCCCCTGGTGCCACACTGGTTTATTTTCCCAGAGAGTCCCTGCAGGAGAGGACTTTCCACCTCTCAAAGCTGTGTGAAGAGCATTGAGTCCATCAAGTCTGGCTTCAGGAAAAAGCAGCTAACCCCGTGTGGCTTTCTCTCCGTACAGCTCCTGCTGCAGCTGGTTTCATGGCTGGACTGCAAATAGGAGGGGAGGTTTTCAGTGGGCACAAACCAGTGTGGCCTCATTGAAGGGCCGTTACACAGTCAGATCATCTGGCTGGTAACCATCCTTTGGTGTGCAGGCAGGAGGGTTTTGTTTCAATCTGTTGGTTTGTCCCCAATAGATTTAGGCACACTTGAAGGAAACGGAGAGTCAGGCCCTGTGGAAATGGTTGGAGAACTGTGAGGAACTGTGAGAAGCTCCCTTGATTTGCTCTCTCCCCTCCGGGAATTCCTGAGGTTTCTGAGGAATACATGCACCTTTTTGGATGTTTCTCTAGCCTCAGTCAACACGTCCTGGCTCCAGTCTGGGATTTGCCCATCTCTCCAACGCTCTGGGCAGTTCTGGCTTCTCACCCTGTAGATGCAGGCTGGTATTGACATAGTGAAACTGGGGGGGAGTAGAGGGGGGATAGGGGAGAAAGGGTGAGAAGCTTCACTCTAGTCAGGGCACAGGACCTTCTAGACTTTCCACCCAGGCAATGCTTTTGCTCTGCAATACTGAAAGCTTCCCTGCCCCTCCAGTGATGAGCTGGGGACTGGGTTGTTTTGGGGAGCAGCAGAATCTGTGGGTACATCGTGTGTCCATGTGTGTGTCTACCTATCTATCGATAAGGTGGGTAACGTTCAACAGGCAAAGCTCAGCCTGTCTGCTCTTGGATCATTTGTCTGCCTTTTATACAACCTCAAGGCAGCAAGGACCTTGGGGGTTTCACGTTCTGCCCGGAACGCTCTAGATTTTTGCTCCCCTAGAAAGCTCCTGACACTGCCTCTCAGGTGGTGTCTCTGCCCGGTAACTTCTCAGCTGCTGGTTTGAACAGGAGGCTTGTCTCTCTCCCACTCCTACACCCCAGCCAACGTTTTAAGATGGGGCTTTCCCCACATCTTGCTTTGAAGGCATCCGAAGGCCAAACAGTGCAGGCAGCTGTAGGGCCCTGCCCTGCCCTAACCTCTGCCGTGACCTAGAAGAACCGCACTGTCTGCTCGTCAAAGGAGTTGATTCAGCCCTTCCTGCCAGAGCAGCAGTCAGGCCCCTCCACAACACAAGCTACCGGTCGTGACAAATTACATGGGTTGGCTTCAGACCGGGAGCGGAGAAGTGACCCCGCTCGCCTCACCCCGAGGCTTTGAAGCAGCTCTCGAACCAACAGCCCTGGCTGGAGGGAGGCTCTTTGTCTGCTGAGCCACCTCCTGCCTCCAGCCCAACAGCGCGGTTCCGAGCGGAGAGAGCGCTGGGCTCGCGCTCTAATTAGAAGGAAGATTTCTGCTAATCTCCTGCTAAATGAGGGTCTAATTCCTCAAGCAGAAACTTGTCAGCTGCTTGTTAACAGCCTCTTGGACCCGCACTCACGTGGCCTTCATTATTTTTAGGAGCTTTTTCAGTTGTGCCTTTCTGGTTTGGAACAGAAGCGTAAACTTTGCTTAAATGTAGGCTCGTGTCTGTCCGTGCTGGCCCTGTTAATAATGCACTGTTTAAATCAGACGCTTCGAGAAAGAAATACAGCAGCAATGGTAGGTGGGGGACATTTAATATTGAATTTGCCTTTTTTTTTTAAATGTGGAAACTTTTAGACACAATCCCAGCCCTGTGTTTAAGTCATTAAAACATCTTTAAGCATTTTCTGGTTTTAGTTTTCTTAGCAGCAGTCCTTTTCCTGGAATGTATTTTATTTTTCTTTTAAGTTGATGAAAAAAAAAAACAAACCCCACACCACCCGCCCCTTGCATTTCCAGGCGATTTTTTTTTAAGGGGAGTGAGGAGAGGGAGGGCGCGGGGAGGTGGAGGAGGTTGTGAGATGAGGAAAGTGAGAGAACAGGGCCCTTTCTGTGTTTTATTTCTAATCCGCAGGAATCCATTTTAGCCTTTTATGGCTGTTGCACTTGCTGACAGGATTTACATTCTCCGTATGTTATCTAAAACATCACAATCTGTGGCTGTGGGATTGTTTCATGCCTGGGTTAAAAACACGCCAGTGCTTCTGGGAGGCTACGGGGAGGTAGAGAGAGAGGTAAGAGCAGGGAGGAAAAGAGAAAGGTTATTTTTTAAAAAGAGGGAAAGAAAGAGCTAAGCACTTTGCAGGAGCTGCTCTTGGCAGAGTTCACGCCCCAGACAAACTGATGTTTAAGTGAACCAGGGAGAGCATTAGGATCCCTTTGATTCCGGCAGTGCCGGAGCGCAGCTCCGGTCTGGAACAGCCCCACCCTCTCCGGACTCTGAAGCCCCCGCTCCGTGCCGCCTGTCTCTGAGCCACATCGTTTGTTTGTCTGGATGCCCAGGGGAGGCTTTTCCCCCATCACAGCTCGGTTGAGCGACCCGCTGTCCATACCGGACCGTCCAGGCTGCATCCTGGTACCCGTGCTGGGAGGGAGAGGCTCTACGTTGCGTCGTACCAGTAACACCAGCGCCCTGACGCTGTGGTGATGTAGGGATAGAGGGATGGCTGGACCCGTAGATTTTCTTCCAGCCTGTGTAGCAAAAGTTCCTTGAAAAAAATCTTTATTTTTAAGAGCCTCTTTGGAAGAAACTAAAGGAACTGCCCTTAAGCTTCTGCCTTCACCCGGTGTTTGTGGAGAACAGAGTAAGGGGGGAGAACGTCAGAGCTGTTTTCCAGCAGCCACAGCCCTTGTTGTGGCAACGCGGGGTATCCATCAAAGGACCCCACGTCTCCAGAGAGGGCCGAGCCTCTGTCACCTCAGACACACATCCCTCAGTCTGTCCGAGCCTGGATACCCGAAAAATCACTCATGTCTGTGTAGGATCTGTCCTCTTTGGCTGTGCTGGGCCTGCAGTTCACTGTGATGTTCCTCGCTCAGTTGGTAGCTGTGTCTCTGAATACACAAGAAGGTGCCATTCTCATAGTTGGTTTTCTGATCATGACCAAACTCTAAGCTCTTAAGGTAGGGACTTCAGTTTTTTAATAACTCACAGGAGAACCCAGGGAAAATGTAAGTTTTATGGAGTCTAGAGAATATTTTTAAAGGATTTAGATGTCTGGAAAAAGCGTCTTAGGAGGTTTAACTGCTTTTCAGTGGAAAAAAAAAAAAATTAACAAATATTCTTATTTCTTTGTTAGTCTCTTCCAGAGCAGAATAGCAGACACGTGTTCTGCGAAGGTCTGTGATCTGTGGGCTAAATCCCAAATCAGTGCAAGGCAGCACAGCCCCATGTAGGGTGGGCTAGAGCTTGGTCCCATGTGTTTTATAGGGTTGAAAGCACCTTAATCACTAGAGTTTTGAGACATGATTATTTTTGGGGTGGCATAAAACTCCCTGGGCTATGAAAAGCTCCATGTTTGAGATTCAGCAACATTATCTCCAATCCTAATCTAAGCAGTGGGGGATTCAGGCTTGCGAGTCTCTGGCTTGTAGCCCTGTGGTCCTTGCCATTTTATCCATTTAGTCAGGATGAAGTCCTGCTCTCCAGGAGACACTGGAGGTGAACCAAAGCTGGGCATCATCTGGGGCTTTCTGCTGAAGCAGGAGGTGATTTCAGGTGGCTCCAGTGTGTGCCCATTGCTCCTTGTCCTGTCACCGGGCACCACTGAGCAGAGTCTGGCCCCATCCTCTTGCTCCCCCTGGGGCCCTTTAGCTCTTGCTCAGCATTGCTCAGCTCCCCTCTCCAGCTGCTCTTCCCCAGCTGAACAGCCCCAGGGCTCTCAGCCTTTCCCCAGCACAGAGATGCTCCAGTAGCCTCCCGAATAACCAGCACCTCCTGCCCTCCCCAGGCAGGCAGTGTGGAGGGGTCAGCGGTGTGGTTACCGCATCCCCCAGCAAAGCCCCATCTCCCAGCCCGTCAGTAAATCAGCGCCAGGCAGCAGGACCCACCGCACCCTCCACACCCACCCTGCAGCCCAGGCAGAGCTCTGCCCCCGTCGCCCCACACTCTCCCCTTTGCTGCAGGAGTCGGGTTTCTCTCCCCATCCCTGTGAGTGAAAGAACCCACCTGTGTCTGCGGGGCCTGTTTTGGATTCCTGGGAAACTTTAACCTCTATTAATACCACTAAATTATTTCTTCATATGGCAAAGTACTTATGTAAACTGATCTCCTCCTGCCTCGGAGGAGGCCGGCACTCTTGCTCAGATGGATCTACCTGCTCTCGGGGGGCTTTCAAACCCTCCACATTCCTCTGCGGTGCTGCTTTTTGTTGCAGAAGGACGTGCGTGTGCTGGAAGCGAGCACGTGATGGGAAAAGGGGGAGAGCAAGAAGAAGGAAAGGAGGAGTGAGATCACCAAAATAATTGGCTTGGAGGCCTCTGAAGCAGCAGCAGGTTGTGGTGTATGTTTGTCTGTCTCTCTGTCAAATTTTACTGAGCTGATGTCTGCCTCAGACCTCCCCAGAGCTGGAGTAAATTAAGAGTAGGCTCGCTGGGGTCAAGTGGGCTTAGTTGTCATTTACACCAACACCTCTTTTTATAACGCACCAGCTGCCAGCATCGCCACACTGGTGTGACGGGACCTTCACGTAAATGAGAACCAGGCCCATGAGGTTATTTTTGCTGGTGGCAGCACCAGCCACAATTGTTCAGAAACTGCAAAACCTTGGGACTATCCAGAAATCTTCAGGTTTGATAGTTTTTCTTTCATTCATTTTTCGGGGGCTTACGGCTTCTGTCCCTGGCTGCAAAAGCTAAAACTGTGCTTTTTAAACAGGAACAACCGAGTGAAAGATAAAAAGTGTCATGAAATCACGGGACTCCAGCAGATGGGGCTCAAAGAAAAGAATGCCAAAATAGCTGCAGACTGACAGTGCTCGGTGTCACTCAGGGCAGCCTCCAACCTTTCCTGTGTGGCAGGACCTTTCACGGGGTGGTTTCGCCTTCCTCCTGCCTGGCATCTCAGCAATAGTTCCTTGGTCCCAGGCTTGTACAACTAACACGAAGCTTTTGGAACTTTGCTAAAGCAAATGGTCCCAAGAGCCAGAAATGGGTCCCTGCTGGGCGTCTGGAGTTGGCTCTTACCCTGGTGGAAAGCCCATGATCACAAGTCATCTACTACACTTGCAAAGCACATTGGCTTTTCAAACCTGATAGCAGAACAAGTCAGAAAGAGTGGAAAGTTCTGTGATGTTTCTCCTCTGTGCTCCTCCTGCAGATGTTTTGTTTGGGGTGTTTTGTTGGTTGCTTTTTTTCATCCAGAGCTGAGATTTGAAATTCCACCCAAGTTTGGAAATTCAAAATCCTTTTTCCACTTTCTGCATAGCTGAGGAAAAGGGACTTGAAAAACTTTCTTCAGATCAGCACGGGTTAGAAGTGGTCTGTTCGTACAGTTCATCTGTGGAGAGGTAAAGCTCTGCACCTTGTAATCCAGCGGCGTAGGATTTTCTGTCCATATTCTCTTTGAATTAACCTCATGTAAGGCAATTAACACAGTACACATTAACATAACATTAGAAAGTGAGGCTTCTCTCTCAGCCTCTACAGTCTGTGGTAACATTCAGTAAAGCTTTAGTGAGAAAATACGGGATTCTAAGTGGGAATGTCTGCTGCCGTGCCTGGATTTGACCTGCTGTTTGGTGCCACGCAGTAGAGCAGGCTCATTGCTGGGGACTCAAACCAGAACCATTCTGACTTTTGCTTTTATTTTTTTCCAAATATAACTAAAACATTTTCTGTTTCCACGTTGTTGTATCTCCTTCCAGCAACTCCTGGGTCAGTGGAAAGATGATGAAAATGGGCCGTGCATTGGGCAGGTATCAAGGTCTAACCAATGCCTCTCACCCTTCACTGCCTTGCCAGTCTGACCCAGCAAACAAAGGACAGTAAGTTTTTTGGGAGTGGGCTGGAGAAAAGTGAGGAGCCACCATCATTTCATATGGGAAATGAAGACCAGTATGCCTGTCCAGGAGTGACCAAGTCATAAGTTTGATACAAGCTTAGAAGTGCAGGAATTTCAAAGCCTCTGGCCTCAGCACAGGCAAAACGCTGGTTTCTCTGGACACTGGCTTTATCAAACAGGGCTCCTGATGTGCCTGCTTTGTCTGGTGTTGCTGGTGAGCATTTCTGGGTGGGCACACTTTCTCTCAAGCACCAAGCATGGTGGGTACCAGATGTCATCTCACAGCTGCAGTTGAAACCATGCAAACAGGCTGGATCTTAGCGTCCAGTGTCCCTCCAGCCCAGAAGCCGTTCAGATCCCTGCCTGTGAATGCTCCAGGGAAGAGATGATGATGCACTGGAACCAGCTACCCCAGGAACTAGCGATTTGCGTCACTCTTGGCATCTCTGCATCAAGACTGACTTTCTGGAAGGGGTATTTTAGTCAACGCTGGGGTATTGGGTTAAGTCTGCACAAATCAAGACACAGGAATTACCGAGTAAAATGTCCTGGCCTGTCTTCTACAGGAGGTCATCTAGATGATCTGTTTGTCCCTTCTGGCCTTTAAATCTACTAATCTATTTTCCCTTCCAGGAAATATAACTATATTCTGAGAACAACAGCCCCTTAGGAAAGAAAGAAAAAGAAAAGAAAAAAGCAAGCAAGCATGCCTTTGAAAAACAACAGCAAAGAAAAACCCCTTCAACTATAAAATAAACTCAGGTACAAGGTGCAATTAACAATGCACAAACAGCAGAGCCTGGAATGTAAATTGTATTTAAATAGGGCTGTGAAGAATGTTTCAGTCCCCTAAATGGCTTCTCTCTCCTGCTGCCTTGAACCTCCAATCAAGCCCTGCCTGGGAGTAATTTGGTGCTGGAAATTGTTGCCACACGAACAGCTGAAGGCTGGCAGGGTCACCGGCCCCCCGTGTCACACCCTGTCATTTTAGATTAAGATATGCAAAGGCGACACAGCTGCGAACTTTCCCTTTGCTGCCGGGGCTGCGTCCATCCCCTCGGCTGTAATGAGAGGAAGGCGTAATTGGAGTCAACTGCTTGATTATGATAATTGCTACTGTCTGGGGGAAGAAACAGTCCAGTCCTGGAGCTTGATCCATGCAGCACCTTTTGGGTGATTGCTGTCTGTTTGCCAGCAGATGGGCCTGGCAGAAAGCATCCTTTTTGGCCCTGCTTTGGCCTCTTGACCTCTGCTTGACCACTTGTTGACTCCGCGATTTCAGGCGGGGTCACGGGGTTTGCTAGTTGTTCTCTGCTTCCCACCAGAGGATTGGTCCTGAAGGATTTATCCCCTAAGAGGGAAAAGGCCTTTTTAAAATTTATCCCAGCTCTTCACAGCAACACAAGTGGGAGATGAGGTGCCATATATTTCCCACTGGGATATTTATCGCTTTCATTGTATGTCTCGGCAACAATCTGTGGGAAATACCTCCAGGAAGCTTGGCTGGTCAATCTGTCATACCCTGGCTATTTTCATTTGCTAAGAGAGCAGAGATGGTCCTGGAGGTCAAGGCACTGGGATGGGAACAAGGAGACAGGCGCTCAAATTTCAGAGCTTCCAGCAAACTTTAATGCAATCTTGTCCAGGATACTTCAGCTGTCTCTTTGCATTGGTGCCCCTTTGAGAAACGGAGATGGCCCCTTCTCTGCCTTAGTTTGTTCAGTAACATGCTTTTAAACGGTCTCAAGATCCTGAGATATCAAAGGGAGGATCTCACAGTTAGGGTGTGAACCTGAAGGAAACGCCGTTGTACTCCCAAATCCACCACAGGCTTGGGCAAGTCTCTTAGGCTTGGGAGCCTTGGAGCAATTTGCAGTTTCAGTGGGAGTTAAATCCTAAATATCCCTGGGAAACTTGGCTATAAGCTCCACGTGCAGCAATTTCCCCTCTGTACGAGGCTGCTGGTAACCCTGCCCAGCAGTGGGGTGAGCACGGAGGCATGGAAAGGCCCTGGAATGGAGATCACATCTATAATTAAGGTGGCAAGAGGCATATTGTTAATTCATGGCTATTGTTTATTGATATCAAGCAGAAGTGTAAAGCTCACTCTAGCTGTGAAGCAGTAAGCACAGCCAGAGTGACAATAGTAACCAACAAAGTAATTGAATAATTTTTTCCTCTGTATCTTAAAAGTTTAATTTTTATTATTTTTTTTTTAAAATATTCGTGTTCCCAGGTATGGAGGGGGAGGCCCCGGTTGCATAAAGGGAGGGATTTGAACATCATGGAGAATGGAGCAGATGGGTGCTGCAGGTGATGCTCTGGGGTTTCAGTTCTCCCGAGCGTGGATCTGTGCCCCGTTCCAGCTCTCTGGGAGGAGCTGAGGTTCCCGGGGCCCCAGGCTGGCAGGGTGACGGGTGCAGCTTCTCCTCTGCCTGAGGGTTGGTGGGCACGGGGACACGTGGGCACTTGGCTCTCGTTCTGGCAACTTTAGAACACGAGCTTATTTGGATGAGTATAAATTCTTCTTTTTATTAATGAGGTGTCTGCAGAGTCCGCGTGGGCTCTGTGTTATCCAGCAGCTCGCTGGGAGCGCACCAGGCTCTTTATTTGGAGCGTGGTGCACAGCCCGTGTATCACAGGGTCGGCAGGATCAGGAGGAGGATCCTTTTGCAGTTTGATAAGAGAGGAGGAAGTTTCATCTGTTTTCCAGGGTAGATGAAGAATCTCTGTAGCTATGCAACAGTGTTAGCCTGACAGAGCAGAGATCTCTGAGCAAAGGTGTAACTGTTATGATAACACAGCTACCTGGAGTTCCTGAGGAAAATAATGTGCTAAAACATCATTAGGCAGTCGAGTGCTCTGAACAACCCTGTGACGCCGTTTGCCAGGCAGCCAGCTGTTCTCAGATTGGAGGGCAGGAAGAGACTAACACAGCTACCTCCCATGTACCAGGGACTGAAATCCAAATGCTTCTCCCACCAGACCATACCGTGGGGCTGAGTTGGAGCCTTGGCTCCAGAAACGTGCCCGCCTGAAGTTCTGGGACCTGTAGCCTAGAATATCTTTCTGCACGGCAGTTATTTCCACAGAAAATAATCAAACTGCTTTGCAAGTGTGTTAACCTAAACCTGCAGGAGAAGAGCGTTTGCTGTGAGCTCCAGCTCATCTTCCCCACGCAGGTACTGGAGGCAGGAACTCCTCCTGGCCCCAGTGAACACCGGTGATTGTTTCTGCTGTGTCTGAAGCCTTGCGCGCATCTGAGGAGATCTCTTGCCAGGTCTAACGTACAAGATCAAAGTCAAGTCAGGCTTGAGTTAGAGCTCGCACCATTCCCACCAAAGAGATTCATGTGGTTTTACTCACTCGCCAGCCTGGCCTGGTTTTGGCATTGCTTTGAAGCACGGGCACGGTCAGTCCGGGTCTGGGCCCCGTCTGTCCGTGGCGTAGTCTCCGCTCCTGGCCAGCCCCAGCTGCCTCGGAGGAGGCTGCGCACGCGCCTGCAGCACTTAGCACGGCGATTCGGGACCCTGTGGCTGAGGTCTGTGACATTATTGATCCTATTAATTTATGGGATAACTGGTCCTTTGGGAGAGTTTCTTCCTAATCTCCATTACTCAGAAATGGCTTTAGCCTTTGCAGTAAGAAATTTTGCATCCCTTTCCTCCGTAAGCTTTCTTTTCTTAAACTTTATCCTTGTGATTCTGGATATAATTTATTTCAGTTTCCATGGGGTTTTCTTCTTTATGTTTTTTTCCAACTCTAGTGAACCCCGGCCTCAGGAATATCTTGGGGAATAAGCAAAATAAGGTCTGCAGGTGAACTCTGCTTCTCTATAAAAGTATAGATCCTTTTGACAGCTTTGTTTTACTTCACTGAAAACTGCCAAAATACACTCAGAGCCTGCTCTCTCACTACATTTTCATATGAAATAGGAAATGCCGAAGGCAGCTGACAGAAACCTCTTCTCATATACTTCCAATTTTACTTTACCAAATTCTGAGTCATCATTCGCTGCCAGCAATTCCACCTCTTTTATCCAGGAGCTGGTGACACTGCTGGTGGTGCTTTGATGGAGCTGCAGGTGTGGGGTTAGGAGCAGGACGTGGAGATGAAGGCTCCAGGGCCGAGCGTCCTGCCAGATCACAGAGTGAGGCTGCAACAGGCTCTATTTTGCAGGGCACTGCCGAGAAGTTCCTGTCTGGAAGCTCATTTGTCACTAGAGCAGCTTTTTTTCTTGCTCAGGGTTCCCAAGCACCAGGGTGCCTCTCATAGGAAGAGTGTGATTCCAGGTGGCCGAGCTGTTCTTGCTGTGCTGGTCGGGGAGTGGGGACTCCAGCACCCTCTGAGCCGAGCACTGACCTCTGGGACCCCTCGCGTGTGCCGGGGCTGCCGTGTCCCTCGTGCTCTACATCATGCAAATAAAGCCATGACCTCAAGTGAGAGGCAGGTCAAAACACGGGGCACTCGGGAGTGTGGTGGCCGTCGTGGGGTGGATGCAGAGATCAGTCATGTCTTGTGACCATCGCAGGGATGGAAGGCTGGGAACTGTTACCTAGGAGGTACTAAAAGATTTGCTTTTCTTGAACTTTCTCCACACGTGCTAAAGCAAACCTTGGGCTTGGGGATGTTTCCTTTCTTCCTCCTTTCATTGCAAGTCAAATGTGACAAAAAACATTTACAAACGTTTACACTCGGAAAACATCACCTTGCTCCTCTGGTGATGCTGAAGGAGTAAGGAAACCCCTGTCCTCCTGACCACCCCCTTCCCCATCCCCACTCAGCTCCAGGGCTGAGTCTGATGGGGAGAGAAGCAGCATCTTGTTTGGCAGCTGCAGGGGGGCTGATTTGGGGAGCACAGCCTGGCAGCTATGCCCTCACCTGTCAGGGGGGTTTCAAGGGAACAGAGCTTTCAGCACCCATTTCCCTGGGAGGATGATGATGAAGGTGAAGATGGCAGCCTCCTCTGGGAAATGCTTGGAGATCTGTGAAGGCAAAATGCTGCCTAAGAGTGGGTTATTGCCGCTGCCCAGGGGCAGAGGGGGAGACAGGTTCCGAATCATTCTCGTTCCCTTCTCTGCACCTCCTGCAACATCTCATGGGTGCAGGGGAGTGTGGTGTTCTCCACTGATTGCAGTCCCAGCTCACGAGGAGCTAGCTCAGTACG
>WTSP01015967.1:62881-76763 GCA_025331215.1 Actenoides lindsayi
TCACCGCACCGTGCCGTGGGCGCAGGCGGGGGTCACTCCACCGTGCCATGGGCTCAGGGAACTGCCATGGGCTGGGGACACCGCAGTGTGCCGTGGCTCAGAGCACTGCAGTGTGCCATGGCTCGGGGCACCACAGCGTGCCGTGGGCTGGGGGCACCGCAGCGTGCCGTGGCTCAGGGAACCGCAGCATGCCGTGGGCCCCGAGCTGTGCGTTGCCCTCGGTGCATCCCCGCTGCCAGGCCGTTACTCCGGCTGTCTGCAGGGTGCTACCGCTCTGTGCCAAGAGGGCTCCGGGACCGTCGGGGTCACGACTGCCCCATTACGGGGCGAGATTTATCATTGGCAGGTGTGCTGCGGGATGGTATATTATCCAGGATTATGAACTGTAACAGGATAATCTCTCTAATGTAATTCAAGCTCTCGACATGGCTTATGGCTCCTTAATGTACCTCAGACTGAAGAATTACAAGAACATTTTCCCCCCTCCCTACCTTGTCAGCTCCTAAATGATTTAGGCAATCGCCTGAAGCCAGATCTCGGCCTCCAGTCATAACTCAGAGCAGTTCAGTAAATATGATGGGGAAGGAGTTTTCCGGGCTTTGCTCTTTCTTCCTCGTGCTGTGCTGGGCCCTCGCTTGGCCAGGGCACCAGCGGGGAGAGCTGGGCCGCGTGCCCTGCCCTGCCCTCCCCACCCTCCTGCTGCCAGCATCCTGCGCTGCCTGTCCTTAGCTTTGCTGCTGTGCAAACCCGTGAGAGCAGGGCACAGAGCACCCCGGGGGACACGGGATCTGCAGTAGGTGCTCTCTTGGGAGTAGTGTGCCCGGGGTAGCCCTGGGGTTGTCCCCCTTAGAGCATCACCTCAGCACAGTGCACCAGCAGCCACATCTGCAGCAGTGTCCAAGGCTGGAAAGCGGAGCCTCTGAGGGGCTTTTTCCCCTGAGCAAGGAAAGTTCTGGGACACAGCACCAAGCCACCTTTAGCAGCAAAGGGCACCTTCCCAAGGTCTCTGCAACACCCTCGAGAGGTGAGACCCTCCTCTGTGCAGACTGACAGGATAAGATCTCTGCTATCACCAACAAGACAGATCTCCAGCCACCTGAAGGAGAGGTTTTTTCTTCCCCCTCCCCTCCCCTTCCTGGAAGCTTCTCCAAGACAGAACCTCATAAATCTCACCTTCCAAACCCCTCAGGCGGCCCATTGTCTACATCCTCTCCATCTTCTTTTCTTTTCACCACTGAGGGGCACTGGGAGGCAGCCATGTAATGCCAAGAGCACGAGGTGGGAGGTAGGAGATCCTGGCCTTTCCATCCCTGCTGTGCTGTGCCATGCACCTTGCCGTCACCTTGGTGGCACCTGGCAATGCCACTCCCTCCCTTGTGTTGCGGGGTCACCCAGTGGGGACAGCGTGGGGCTGCCCTGGACCATAGAATCACAGAATGCCTTGGGCTGGAAGGGACCTCTAAAGGTCTTCTGGTCCAACCCCCCTGCAGTACATCTTCAACTGGTGCAGGGTGCTCAGAGCCAGATCAGGGTGCTCAGATCTTCCTGGGGCTGCTGGAATACAGAGTGGTTGGTGACAAGCAGCCCCCTCAGACACTGGGAACCAGTGCAGCCACCCGCTGATTCCCTCTGGGTAATGCAGCGGTTAGCGGGTCGGCAGAAGATCACCCGGTGCAGGCAGTTCTTCGTGGGGATGTCCGGGCTCGCTCCATGCCCTGCTGAGCCAACAGGAAGATTTCCCATCTTTCATGTAATCGGCTTTTAATTCTACCTCTCTGTTCATTGCTTTGGCTTAATGGTGGGGTTTGTGGTACTGATTTTAAATGGAATCTGCTTCATTCCCATGGATGAGGTTCAGGGTGTAGAGCATGGGGAAGAAGAGTGATTAGAAGAGTGCAGTGAAGGTCTCCATCTCTGCCATCTTCTGGGCCAGGGCTGCACCAAGGGGGTGGGGAACAGCAGGAGTCTGGTCCAGCGCTTGCTGACACCTGCCACAAGCCCTCCTCGGGAGCCCCTGTCCTCGGGTCACCCCTTCTCTCGCCCCTTGGGGCTCCCCGGTACCCCGCTAGCAGCAGGGCAGTCCCAGAGCCCCAGGCCTGCTCCTCCAGCTGCCTCGCTGACACCCATGGGAACCGAACTTTGTCAGCGGGGCTGGGGGGGGAAGAAAGCAAAAGAGGAGAAAAAAGCAGAGATTAAGAACAGGAACTGCGGGGATACAGCTTCCACCCGGCAACCGACCTAAGATAAACATCAGATGCACAGAGCAGGGCCGGGAACCCGCTGCGATGTGGAAAAAAGCTACGCTGGAAAAAAACATATATCCTTTAGCATCAGCGGTGTTGGGCCAGCCGAGGCCTGGTTACCCGCAGCTAACGTGAGTGTGGCAGATGTGTGGAGTGCCCAGCGATGGCAGGAGGGACAGGGGAAGGGTGAACGTGCAAAAAGGGGGAAGAGAAGGACAGAGACGAGGCACAGGGGAGAGCGGGGAGAGATGCAGCCTCGAGCTGGTGAGCAAAGGAATCGCTCTGCGGTGGAGAGGACAGTGAATTCCTGTGGGCATGTCCCCACCACGGCCACCCGGGGCTGGCCCAGGGCTCCCCGAGGTCAAGTGAGCCTGCTGAGGCCCATCTCTGTCTGGAGGCTGCATGGCGCAGATGTGTGCAACCCTGGAGCTGTGGTGCTGAGGGACGTGGGGCAGTGGTGCCCTGGCAGTGCTGGGGGAACGGTTGGACTTGAGGAGCTTGAAAGCCTCTTCCAACCAGAAGGATTCTATGGTTTTATGATGCCCTGGGCAGCTGCTGAGGGTGAGCTGTGCAGTGCACCCATCTCGGGCTCACACAGGCTCGGGAGAGGAAAATTACGCTGGAGAGTTGGAAAGCAAAGGGATGAAAGAGTAAAGGAGGGAGATGAAGTGCTTCAAAAGGAACCAGCTGGCTGCACATGCTGGGGTGAGACTCGAGGCTGTGACTCCTCCAAAGGCCAACTCCCGGAGCTGCAGGCACCCGAGCAGAGACCGGAGGAGAGGCGAGGAGAAGGCAGAGTGTCCCCTGGCCAGGGCACCAGCCGGCAGCTCCAGGCAGCTGTATTTACTGTTGCTATTTGTTGTCGCCCTGGCAGCCTCCGCAATGTGAATTTTCTGTGTCACTGGCTGAGAGGATTCCAGGCAGGTTTTTGATAATGTGGGTTTTTGTAAACCGGGGAGGGGGGGGGGGGGAAGAAGCCATGGGCTAGAAAACTGCTCGGCCCAGGGCTTTTAACTCCTTCGTCACCAAATGTGTTTGGCTGGAGTTTGTGGGTAAAGCCACAGGCAGTGTAGCTGGGGATGGGGGTAGAGCTGCCTGTTTTCCCTGCCTGCACTGCAAGGAGGGAGGAGAGGTGCTTGAGTGCTGTAGGAGAGACGTGCCTTCCAGTCCGGGGAGCAGAGCAAGAGTTCAGCACATGGTGCTTTAGAGCATCCTCAGGGCCCTCCTGGGGCCAGCCGCTGCTGCTGGGCTCTGTAGGGTCCCGGGGTGCTGCCCAGTGGAGGGGGTTAAAGAAGCAGGGGTGCAGGGCAGGCTGGCACAGCTTTGGACCAGCACCAGCAGATGCGGCATTTCCACTACGCTGTCCTTCCAGCAATGTTACCCTGTCTCTTCAATCCCAGCATCAAGAAATTAAACCCCAGGCATCCTTCAGCAGGTCACCATAAGCCTGTCCCCTTGTCCTCCTTCCTCCCTGCTACCCACACGGATGTCTTCCCCACCCGCTGCTCAGAGTGCCTGTGCCAAATCAGCCTGTGCCTCAGTTTCCCCTCCTCTAAAACGGGGAGAGAGCTGAGAAAGTGCCAGCAGGAAGCAGTGTCCAGCTCATGACATGGGGCCTTGGGGGGTGGCTGGGGCAGTGCCACCGCTGTCCAGGCAGGTTCCCCTGGGACACGCTCCTGCCAGGCCTGCAGCAGGGAGCCTGCATCCCCGCAGTCCCGAGCCTGAGGCTCTTGACACTTGAAAGCCAGACAAGAGATTGCAGAGGGTTTGATCTCGCCATAAATAAACTCGAAATCCGAGTATAATCTTCTCCTCCTTTGTTTGTGGGCAAACAGAGCAGCAGCATCTGTCCCCTCCCTGCGCTGCTGGCAGGTCTCTCAGCGAGCAATGAAAAGCAGCACCAGAATCCATCCTCCCTTCCTCCCTCCGCTCCTTCTCTCCCTTCCTCCCTTCTTCCCTTTTCTTTTCTTTCTTTTCTTCCTTTCCTTTTTGTCTGGTTCCTGCTTTGGATAATTAGTGTATCACAGAGACAGTGTTGGGGCACAGGAAGGAAAAGCTGTTTATACAGTGAAGTAACTGGCAAAGCATCTTCAGACCTGTCTGTGCTTCCCAGGTGGCACCTCCGGCTTAACCGCTTCCTTCCTGTGACACAGAAGGGGGATCTCTGCCAACTTTTGCCATCTCCTCCCAAAAAACTTCCTCAGATTTACCCTTTGCTCACTCACCCAGAGAGGAAAGGGGGAGTTTCCTTCTTGTCTGGTACCTAATTTCTAAATGCACATTATCAGAGGAGGGGGCAGTGACCCCAGGACGTGTCATGGAACAAAGAAAATGTGGGGCTTTTCAACCTGGTGCTCCTGGGTTTTGCAGCCAGCAGTGCTCCCCTGGGGTCCCTCTGCTCAGCCTTGGTCCCCTTAGGAAAGGGGAAACTGAGGCACCAAATCGTCCAGACCAGCTCCAGCACAGCTTCCCTCTAAAAACTCATCGGCTTTAACGCCTTCCTTGAAGCAGACCAGAAGCTGCCGGTCACCTCTGCTTCCCCAGCCAGCAGGCCCCCCGGTTTAACACTTCTCTCACCCGGGCAGGAGTGGCTGTGTGAGCCGACATGATTGACACTTGATTGACAGAGCCAATTAGCCAAACTAAGCCAGCTGCATTCAACGTGGTCCTCCAGAAGGCTGGGGGAGGAGGGGAGAAACCGAGGGGAGGCCGGAATCCAATTCCTCTCCCATCAGGCGTGATTGCTGTTTTTGTTTTATTCTCAGCCTTTTTTTAGATCTCTTGGAGACGCTGCTTCTTGTTTCCTGGATGCCATTCAAACAGTGCTCACCAGCTTCCCGTTCGGTCGGTTGTCAGAGAATGTGAGGGGGTTGTCATCACCTGGGCACGTTTTCCCAGCTCTGGGATTTCCCCAGGTAAACCAGGGAACTCCTCGCGCTGTAACATGTTCCAGATGAAAGTGCAGTTCAGGGAAGAGACGCAGCCCCCTCCTTGCACCCAAGCGCGGAGCTTGGCACGTAAGGATAACAGAGGCGGGCAGGGCTCTGGTGGGCTGGTCGCAGAGGTGGGCAGGGAGCTGCCTGGGCTTTCTTTTCTCTCTTGCTTGTCCCCTCGGCGTGGGGAGGTGGTGGCGGTTTGAAAAGAAGCAGGTCAAGGAGGCCGGGAACACGCAGTCACAATAAGGACAGGCTGTGCATGGAGTTTGTCTCTCCGGAGATCTGCGTTTCTTCTTTCTCAATGTTTTTTGACTCATTTCCTCAGCTCGCAGTCAGATATTTACTTAACCTTGCAACTGTGCTGCGCTGGGAACGCCAAGTTTGGGGGCTGCAAGCACTCTCCCTGCTGCCGTGTTTATGCGTGGAGGCTGACGGGCTCTGCACGTGCTCACGGGCGGGCACACGCTCGTGCACGGCGGGCACGTGCTTGTGCGTGGGGGTGCAGATGGCACCTTGCTCCCTGCTCGCGGCACAGAGGCACCTGCCAGCGCTCCAGTGTCGGTCGGGCGTACTGGGAGCATAGGTGGTCAGGGACTTCACTGCACGTGTTTGCATCTGAGCACAGGGCAGCCAGTGCCTGGGTTTAAGTCACTTCCATTGTGCTGCGGGTGAGTCCGAGAAGGCTGGGACACAGCACAGTCAAGAAGCCCCCTCCGAGGGTCACGCTTTTGCCAAGACTCTCGCTGGGGTGGGCAAGGCCTCTCTGTGACCAGTTTTTCAGCCTTCTTCCTTCCCAGCTGTTTCTCCCACCCCAACGTAGATGTTGCCGTACCCCTTCAACGATGGCCTTGTGTTGAGTTTCTGGGTCCCAAAGCTGCTTTTATGGGTGTGGAGTCAGCCCTTGCCGATCACCACTAAGGTCTGGACAGATCCCAAAGCCTTTAAAGATTGTGACCACTGTTGAAAGGGTTCATTTCTTCCCCTAATGAGATGCAGCCCTTGCTGGGGGCACTGCAGCATCTGTTTAGCAGCGCATAGCAACCAAGCATAACAATTTGGTGGTGGGACAGTGAGGAGCGCAGCATCAGCCAGGCTGGAGGGTTCACGTGGCTCTTCCTGCAACACTTCCCTACTTCTGCGATTGCTGGAGCCCGCTGAGAGATCCCCTCCAAAGAACAGTGACACTTGGACAGGGCGGAGAAATCTGCAGCCAGCAAAAGGCTTGCCCGGTCCCTGCGGCTCAGCCGGAGTGCAGCGGGGATGGCCCTGACTCAGAGGGAAGCATCCAGCTTAGTCACCCAGCCTGTTTCCTGCAGAGTCCCAGCAGCTTTCACCTGCACCAGCCGAACACAAACAGCTGAGATCTGCTGGACGGAGGCCACGAGCACATTGCACAGCCCATCCGATTGCCAGGGAGCCTCCTCCCCCTCCCCACGGCCCGCAGCCACCTCGGGCAGCTGATGGCAGCGGCTTCCTCCGGGCTGGGAGCAGGCAAGGAGCACCCCCGTGCCAGGCAGAAACTCTCCCGTGCCTTCAGCAGCAGCCCCCCAGGGTGCCCTGGCACGCGGAACCACGCAGGGAGCTTTTCCTGCCATCGATTTTTGCCCCAGCTGAGCGCACATGAACAAGCCGTTCAAGAAGCCACTTGCAAACAATCCCTCGCTTTAGCTCGTACGCGCACACTTGGGCTGTCAGGTCGTTTGGAATCGGCCAAGAAAGGTCTGATCAGCGTTAGATGAATGGAAAGAATCCGTCTGACTTAGTGAGCTTTGGATCCAGCCTGGAGTTATTAGGAAGTAGCTATCAAACCTTGAAGCAGGCAGCTGAGAGAAGTGAAACTCTACCCAGGTGTTAGAGATCCTTCAATGGGGGAGGAATTTTTCTTCCCCTTGGCCCTGGAACAACAACAATATCACTTTATTTTTTTCTTACAGCCTATTTCTGAACAAAGCAGGCAGGCAATTATCATCCTCATCGTTATCTGGAGCTGTTTGAAATCAGAAGCGGTCACTTTGCCAAGGGATCACAACCTCCAGCCTCTGCCAGCAGCTTGTCCACATGCAGCCCTGGCTGCTGCGGGGCTCTGCTCCTGCGGGCCAGTTTCACCAGTAAGCAGTGGTGCTGAATGCTCCATACAGCAGGGGTTTACCAAGGGGACCCACGGTACAAGATTTTCAAGCGAGTACGGCAGAGAAGGAGGAAACTGGCAGTAGTCCTGGAAATTTAAAGCCCTTGCACTGCCCAGTGCTTTAATATAAAAACTAGTTGTGATAAATTAATGAATTTATATCGTTCTGCCTCCCTAAGTCATCTCACTCGCTTTCCCTCTCTGGGGACAGAAACCATATAAGTACCTCAGTGGATAAACACAACTCTCAGCCTTGCTGATGCTGCCTCGCTGCTTGTCCTCGCCCCAGCTGCCTAACAGCGAGCGGAGTGTAATTCCCCTAATTCCCTTGATCCCAGTAACACGTCCCGGGAGGGGCTGTGGCTGCCAGGGAGGTTCCTGCACCACGTTACGGCTTCACTGGCTTGTGCAGGTCCTTCCCGGAACCCGCCTTCCCGGCTCAAGCGTTTCTGGGAATGAGGTCCCAGAGCTGTTGGTTTGGGGAGCCTGCCAGGATGGTGGGGATTTGGGGGAAATGCATGGGGCCCCTGCTTTGGTTAACCCCTTCCCCACCGGCCACGGGTTCAAACTCTGCCGCAGGGGTGGCCCCAGCTCTCCAGGGTGGCTCTGCTGGAGCGCGATGTGCAGCACCTCGCTCTGCATTGCCGGCCCCAGGGATGGGTGTCTCAGTCCCGTGCGTCCCCCTGCTCCGTGTCTACCGAGAGATGACGCTTCTCTGGATATCTGGTGGAAAAAAGGGAGGGAGAGAAGAAATTTCCAGCCAGAGCAAGGCAGCGAGTGCCAAGCGTGAGCCTCGCAAATCTCTGTTCCATACCTCACGGGTTAAGCGAGCCGAGAGGGCTGTGCGCGCTAAGGTCAACACAGGCTGCACCTGCCCACAGGCTCCTGTGCGCGGCAGCACAATTGATGGCTTGTTCCTTTCATAAGTGCCGTTGGAGCGCGGTGCCCAGGCCCCGAGCCAGCCTGCTGATCACATAAAATATTATTTGTGTTTAAAAATTCCAGTAATTGACTATGCACCGTTTTTTTCCAAGCCTTCTGCCAAGGGCAGTAAAATCAAAATCCGTCCCAGGTTATTTTCATCATGCAAATTCCCATTTCTGTAAACAGGAGTAAAGCGGCGAGACCCGCTGCTCGCAGCCGCGGGGCCGGGCCGGTGGCCAGCACGTGTCGGGGAGCGCGCCGGGGCCGGGGCCGCAGGGAAGCCGCCCGGAGCTGGGAGTGGGCAGCAGCGCAAGGTGCAGCCGCGAGAGCTGCCCCGGCTCGGGCCCTCCCCGCCCTGGGGGAGCAGGGAAGGGGGGATGTGGGACTTGGCCGTCCCCTTGTCCCCTCCTAGGACAGCCTACGTCTTCCGCTCGGGTTGTCCCAACTCCTCCCTCTGTGAGCTCTTTCTCCCGGGATGCTCGCTGGGGCCCAGCTCCTCTCCTCACTCTGCTGCTGACTCCTAGTTCACACCAGCTGCTCGGCCCCAGGTCTTGGGATGCTCTGATCTTACGCACGGATCTGCTCAGTCCTCAGGTCTCGTATATCAACCCAGCCTGGAAGAAGGGAATGTCCCTTAGACAGGAACTCAGCATTTCCTGGTGGAAACCCCCTTGCTGTCTGTGTGGAAATAGAGACATCCCCAGACGGTCTGCGGTGGCTTTTGCCTCGGTTGCTTGGGAAGGCTGCTCTGCTGGGTGCACCCCACACTCCCGCACTGATCCAGCTGGATCCCCCCCAGCTCCAGCACTGGCTTCTCACCCGGCTGAAATGAGGCACTGAAACCCAGCGAGACCCATCGGGGCTGGCACAGACCCCCGCGGCAGGAGGCTCTGGTGATGTTCTGCTGATGGTTCGTAATCATCCCGCAGTGGACACTGCGGGAACCGTGGTGTGATGAGAGTTGTCCCAAAGCAGGACACCGTCTCTAAACTCTCAGGGGAAGCCTCTTCAGCCTAACCTGAGTGTTTCAGGGCAGGACCAGCAGGATGGTACTCTCCAGACTGGAAAATGAGGGGTACATCTGAAGACGATCTTGATTATTTGACCGCAGCTTCTAGAGCTGCGCAGACTTTGAGGTTTCAAGGACAGGTCTAGGAAGAGGTCTAGAAAGTGATAGAAAGCATTACCAAAAAAGCCCCAAAACTTCTGAAGCTTCGTCATAGAGAATAACAAGCTCCAACTCTGTGCCTTGGGGCATGCACCAGCATGGACAGGCTGAGGTTCAGGTGATCAGCGAGATGAATTATCCCGTTCGCACTTTATGAGACCTCTTTGTACCCAGTTTGGAAACGCGTGGGAGCAGCTGAGGTTCAGGGTGGGACCCTGGGCCACACAAGTCCCTGTCCTACTTGGAAATGGCAGTTTTGTGTTCCTGTGGGCCTTTCGGTTTTGCACACACAAGCTAAGATGACATTTTATCCTCTTTAAGGAGAGGGGCGGGAGACCTCTCTAAGAATTCACATCTGTTTTGGAAACAAGTCAACGCAGGAAAACTACCCACATGGAGAAGTAATGTGGTTTTGATTGCATTGCACTCTATAGAAAGTAGTGCACACATATTAAACTATATTAGACAGTATAATAATAGCTTACAGTTCTTCTGCCTTTCATCTGGACGTGCCTCACAAACGTCACAGAGATGCAGAAGCCTCTTTCAGTGCCACCAAGATGCAACCACCTCTGTTGCATCTCTGAGGATTGGGACCAGCGCAGCAGCAGCAGCGGACAAAAAGCCACCCAAAAATCCTTGTCAGGACACAGAGAAGCTGGACTTTGGGATCCAAAAAGTTGCTATCCCCTGCACGCCCCAGTTTAGCATTCAGGGAGCAGTAACATCTGAAGCCAAATGGCTGAATGAGGACTACAAGGAGGCAGCTGCATTCTGCTTTATTTTAAGGTGATCCCTGCAGTCTAAATCTTGGCTAATTACTTTGGCTCCATCTTAAATGTGGCATGATTAATAGACAGGGATGTGTGTTTAACTAAAACCTATCACGTTTGAAGGGAATAATAACAATAATAAGTTTTTCCATCCATTGAGATCCAGGCCACTTATGATAATTAAAATTGCACGACACTGCCGGTGAGGGTCTTGAGCTAGTTTTCAGTTACCCAGGTAATCCTGCTCTGCCTCCCGTTATTGCTCCAGGGATCTCAAATGGATACTGGCGTTTTATTTTATTTTATTTCCCCTCGTCCCGCTGGACTGCCGCGCTGTTCCGTAACGCAGCTGGTGGCTCCTGCCCCGTGGCGCGGTCTGGCGAAGCGCTGGTTGCCGTGCTTGGTGCCAACAGGCCGGGCGGGGCGGAGCGGAGCGGGCTCCTCGCCAAAGGCCAGGAGCTGTTGGGGTGGCACAGGACGCGGGCACTCTGAACCCGGGCGGCAGCGGTGGCAGCCGAGGGCTGAAACTGCTGCTCCAGAAGCACGTCCAGCTCTGCTTTGAGTTTTGCCCGCTGGGCCCTTCTTTGGTCAGCGTCCCGCTCAGGACTTACGTGACCGGCTGCGTGGCCGAGGAGACGGCTGCGTGCCTGTGCTGTTTACACGGCGGTGACTAACAGGCTCAGCTCGGCGATCGCGGGAGGCTTTGTACAAACAAGGAGATGAGAGGCAGAGGGGAGGGATCGGGGTTTGAAATGCCGGCTGTAAACACAACACGTTTCAAGCAAAGACAACTTGTCGCGGGGTGATCCGAACGAACGAATGTTGCAAGAGCAGAGCAACAGGGCGGGCGACGCGCACCCGTGTGCCGGCACGGAGCTGAGCTTTCACAATAAATGATTAAAGCATGGTTCAGATCCCGTCAAATGGAACGGTGCTAATCTAATCACAATCCATCTGGCACTGCCACATCTGTCCCAACACCTCCACCTCTTCATTTTCAATCAGCCTTAAATAGTACATAATTATTAATGTCTACCCGCCTGTCAGACGGCGCGGGGGATTCACTTATCTCTCAAGATTGGCTAAGGCAAGACACTGATAGCGATGGATCTAGCGCCGGGCTTGGAGGGCAATAAGCCTTTTGCCCTTGGTTCCAGTCCTCCCTCGAGCACTGTGGCTGCGGGGACGGGAGGGGACAGTCATGCCCAGACCCTCAAAGCCACCACCAGCCCCCGGGGACTTGGCAGCTGGCAGAGTAGACAGTGAGCGGCTCCATCACCTCCCACTGGCAGCAGCAGGTCAGGGTGGGTGTCTCGGGCTGGGGAGACGCAGGGAGCTGTGCCTGAGCTTGAGGCTGTGAAGGTGAGCATCCCACCAGACCCTTGAGCAGTCCCGGGCCAGCTCAGGTAGACGGAGCCTGATCACCTGGGCAAGGCTGTCCTGTCCTGCTGGGGACCTGCTTTCTGGGGACCCGGGGTGCTGGGCGCTGCTCAGCACAGCAACAGTCAGCTGGGGACTGGGACAGTTTACCTAAACCTTGGAGAGCTGGATGTTCTCAAACCCAGAGCTCACTAGTGTTCACAGGGGCTGTTGCAATAGTGGGTTTTGGCTGTTCCAAGAAACAAGCCAACGCCAAAGCCCAGCTGCAGACACGTCCTGTGCCTTGGATAAAACCTGGACTCAGACCTTTCCGTGTGAGCTCTTTACAGCTCTGGACCACACTGACCGGCCAAACTAAGCAGCCCAACATCTTACCAATCCTTAGGATTTTTATTGTGAGTCTCCCAAAATCTGGAGTTGTTTAAAGCCTCAGGAATCATGTGGTTATGTGAAAATCTCATCTCTTTCCTTTTCTATCTAAAAAAAAATATTTTCTTGTCCTTGTGGCTGAGATAAAGCTCAAAAATATGAACTAGAGCAATGTGAAACCCAGAGAGTAAACACTGTTTTTTCTTGATGATTTTTAAGCTTGCTACCTGAGGTGGGGAGACATGAGCTGTGATTTCCTAATGGTCAGGATTAAAGCCCTACTCCTGCCCAGATCAGGCAGCCAGGACCAAGCCTCCTTCCCAACCCAAATATCTGTTCCGCTGCAGCCGCTGAGCTCAGCGAAGCCAAAGGCAGGGAGTGAAGAGCTGGATGGCAAAGCTCAAAAACAGCCTTTAAGAAAGTAGAGCCAAGAGCCGAGAGCAAATACCTTGTGAATGTTGAGCGAGCCACCCCTGGATGTTTACAGAATAAGTTACCAAATAACCAGTGTCTTGGGGATATCTGGTGAGCCCTTGAAACAAATATTCATTTTTTTGATCAGCCCGATCGATCTGCAGCTGGTGCTCGGTGCTTAGGTGGATTTGGAGGTTGAAAGGCACTCCGTCGCAGTTCACAGTTTGTTCACAGACAAATCCTGCTGGTTTGTTTGTTTGCAGGGCCTTTCTTCTCAGAAAGAGCCTGCTCAGCACGTCCAGGTGAGAAAGCTGCTTTCACACCACTGTGGGCACTTCAAACAGGGGAGTTAAAGGCAGATCTGGTGGAGGGGAGAGCTGAGCTGTAACAAGAAGTGCTCCTCTCATCTCCATTCAGCTCAGGAGAGGCTGTTTCCGTAGCACAGGCAAAGGAGGCAAATTGCCCCTGGGCGGAGTCCAGTCCTGGCCTGGGTGGGTTGGAGGAGCTGAGTAAAAGACCCCTCTGTTCCCCGGGTCTTTGCCAGCTCTGCTGGCTTCCTTCGAAACCCAGACCCATGGTGTGGGGCAGACAAGGGGTCAGGCTCATGGGTCTGGAGTTGGGGTGTTGAAGGGGGCAATAGCATTTTGCTCTGGTCTGGATCTGTCCCAGCTTCCCAGCAAATGTTGGCCCATGGACTGGTTTGCTTCAAAAATAAGAATAAATCAATGGCTTCTCTTGGCTCGGATGCAGAAGCTGGGGAAGTGGCCATGATTTATAGGCCTCTGGTTGGTTGGAGGTTCAGCCTTGCTTGATGTGTGGGGGAAAATGTGGAGGATTCAATGAAGGAAGGAAAAAAACAAAGCCCAGCTAATTGAAACCAAAGGAGGCGTAACTCAAGCGTGGGCCACGTGCTCCATTTGTGGATCCTTGCTGGGGTCCCTGGGTGTCAGGGCTGACGTGTGGGGCAGTTTTGCTCCCCTCCTTGGAAAGGTGTCCATGAAGGGGGAAGGAGCATTGCTCTGCTTTGCTCCCCAGGCAGCAACTCTGGAAGCTTTGTTGGGTTTTGGGTACAAATGTGGCAGCACCATGTCTGCCCCCAGCTGTTCCCCAGCCTTTGCAGGCTCCTCATCCACCGTTCCCATGAAGTCAACCTTTAACCAGGCTCCAGAAGCTGCCCCTCACCCCATTCCCAGTGCACTCGCTGCCCCAGTGCTGCCATCACTGGGGCTGTGGTCTCAGGGTCCCCCCTGTCCCAGGCTGCCCAGGGCAGTGGTGGAGTCCCCGTGATCCCTGGAGAGGTTTCCAGGCCATGGAGCTGTGGTACTGAGGGACATGGGTCAGTGGTGTCCTGGCAGTGCTGGGAAGCGGTTGGACTCGATGGGCTTAAAGGTCTCTGCCAACCACAATGATTCCAGGATTCTATGATTTAGACTAGAAGTAAGGAAGAAATTTTTTAGGCTAAGGATGAAACATCCCAGGGGAGGTTGGCCGGGGCTCTGAGCACCCTGCTCTAGTTGCAGATGGCCCTGCTCCCTGCAGGAGGGTTG
>WTSP01015968.1:39185-61500 GCA_025331215.1 Actenoides lindsayi
CTGCTGGGGGTGCAGCCCAGGGTGCCAGTGCCTGCTGGGTGCCAGCGCACGGGGCCGGCTCAGCTCCAGCTTCTCCCCCCCCAGCACCCCCAGCTCCTTCTCCACAGGGCTCTCTCCAGCCCTTCACCCCCAGCCTGTGTTGATACTGGGTGTTACCCCTACCCATGTGTAGGACCTTGCACTTGGCCTTGTTGAACCTCACGAGGTGCACACGGACCCATTTCTTAAGCCTGTCCAGGTCCCTCTGGATGGCTTCTGTTACCTCAGCTGTGTCAACCACACTGCTTAGCTTGGTGTCATCTGCAAACTCGCTGATGGTGCACTTGCTCTCCATGCATCTATAATTGAATTTGAGTGCTTTCAACCCATCATTTCTTGCAGGAAGACCAAGGGATTTACCATGGCAAAGTCCGGGACATGATCAGTGACAACCAGTATCGGCTCCTCGTCAGCATCAACGACCTGCGGCGGAAGAACGAGAAGAGGGCCAACCGGTTGGTGTGGGGCACCAGGGTTCTCCTTTGGCATTGTGCCCTTGATGGCTTCTCACAGGTCCAACCTTGGTCTTGCTGGTCCTTTGTGGCGTGGAAAGGCCAAACCCTGTTCTGTGTGCCATGTCCCGTGGAAAGGGTAGACCTGTTCTTTTCCCCAGTGTCACCCATCCCTTCCAAGCTCGCAAACCCTTGATTTGGCAGAAACCTTTTGCAGCAAGCTGGGGTTGATTGCGTGGTATAAACCATCTCCTTTTTTAGCTTGCTCGGGGACGTTTTGGGCCAGGCCTTCCAGTGTGCTCAGGGACGTGTGAGGTTCTTCAGATGTGGGTTTGTTCAGTGCTTGGCCGTGGGTAGCAGTGGACCTGACGCAGCTATGATGGGCTTTGGATTTTCTCGCCTCTTGCTCCTAGTAAACTTGTGGAGCACATGGAAGGGGCGGTGAGGAGGAAGGCAGAAGGGTGCTGATGGGTCAACAACGTCACCTCTCTCTGTTGCAGGCTCTTGAGCAACGCCTTTGAGGAGCTGATTGCCTTCCAGCGTGCCCTGAAGGATTTCGTCGCCTCCGTTGATGCCACCTATGCCAAGCAGTACGAGGACTTCTACATCGGGCTGGAGGGCAGCTTTGGATCCAAGCACGTGTCTCCACGGACCCTGACAGCCTGTTTCCTCAGCTGCATTGTCTGCGTGGAGGGCATTGTGACGAAGTGTGAGCTTGGGGGAAGAGCCAGGGGCTTTGGGGGTGCTGGCTCCAGGGGTTTGCTGCGGAGGGACTGAAGTCCACCAGGAGCCATAGTGCATAGAATCACAGAATGGTAGAGGTTGGAAGGGACCTCTGGAGATCGAGTCCAACTGCCCTGCCAGAGCAGGGTCACCCAGGGCAGGCCTCACAGGGTTGCATCCAGGAGGGTTTGAAAGTATCCAGAGGAGACTCCACAACCTCTCTGGGCAGGCTGGTCCAGGCTCCATCACCCTCACAGTAAAGAAGGTTCTCCTCATGTTGAGGTGGAACTTCCCTGTGTTTCATCTTGTGACCGTTATCTCTTGTCCTATCCCAGGGCACCACTGAAAAGAGCCTGGCCCCTTCTCCTTAACACCCACCCTGCAGAGATTTGTAAACATTCATAAGATCCCCTCTCAATCTTCTCCAGACTAAACAGCCTCAGGGCTCTCAGCAGTTCCTCTTAAGAGAGATGTTCCAGTCCCTTCATCATCCTTGTAGCCTCCACTGGACTCTCTCCAGTATTTCCCTGTCCCTCTTGAACTCGGGAACCCAGAACTGGACACAACACTCCAGCTGTGGTCTCGCTAGTGCAGAGTAGAGGGGGAGGAGAACCTCCCTGGACCTGCTGGCCACACTCTTCTTTATGCCCCCCAGGAGACCATTGGCCTTCCTGGTCACAAGGGCCCATTGCTGTTCCATGGAGAACTTATTGTCCACCAGGACACCAAGGTCCTGCCTGAGTAACCCGATCCCCTTCTACAACATGGTCACCCATTTAGTGGACGAGAAAAAGGCTGTGGATGCATCCATCTGGACTTTAGTAAAGCCTTTGACACCATCTCCCACAGCATTCTCCTGGAGAAACTGGCTGCTCATGGCCTGGATGGGCGTACACTGCACTGGGAAAAAGCCTTCTGGACGAGCGGGCCCAAAGAGTGGTGGTGAATGGAGTTAAACCCAGTCGGTGACCGGTCACAAGTGGTGTTCCCTAGGGCTCAGGACTGGAGCCAGTCCTGTTTAACATCTTCATCTGTAATCTGGATGAGGGGATCAACTGTTTTGAGGGCAGGGAGGCTCTGCAGAGGGGTCTGGACAGATTAGAGCGATGGGCCAAGGTAAATGGTGTGAGTTTCAATAAGGCCAAGTGCCGGGGGCTGCACTTGGGCCACAACAATCCCAGGCAATGCTACAGGCCTGGGAAGGAGTGGCTGGAAAGCTGCTCAGCAGAGAGGGACCTGGGGATGTTACTGACACCCAGCTGACCATGAGCCAGCAGTGTGCCCAGGTGGCCAAGAAGGCCAACAGCATCCTGGCCTGGATCAGGAACACTGTGGCCAGTAGGATCAGGGAAGTGATTTTACCCCTGGTGAGGCTGCATCGCAAGAACTGTGTTCAGTTCTGGGCCCCTCACTCCCAGCAGGACATGGAGGGGCTGGAGCATGTCCAGGGAAGGGCAACGGAGCTGGGGAAGGGTCTAGAGCACAAGTGTGGTGAGGAGCAGCTGAGGGACCTGAGCTTGTTTAGCCTGGAGAAAAGAAGCCTCAGTGGAGACCTTATCGCTGTAAATACCTGAAAGAAGGTTGTAGGGAGGTGGAGGTCGGTCTGTTCAACCAAGTGACAAGTGATAAGACAAGAGGAAATGGCCTCAAGTTGTGCCAAGGACAGTTTAGATGGGATATTAAGAAGAATTTCTTTACTGAACGGGTTCTCGGGCATTGGAACTGCTCCTCCAGGGCAGCTGGAGGTATTTAAGAGTTGTGTAGGTGCAGTGCTGAGGGATATGGTTTAGTTGAGGACTTATGAGTGCTGGATTAATGATTGGACTCTATGATCTTAAAGGTCTTTTCCAACCTAGGCAATTCTGTGATTCCGAACACAAGTACAATAGAATAGAAAAACCAAAGTGGTATAACAGCAATGGGATTGTAATAATGTCTTCTTTTTGATTCAGGTATAAAGATAGGGTCTGATGACAGGATGTGATCAGTGTGATCAAGAAGATAAAGTTGTCACGAACTGTGACATGAAAAGCAGAGTTCCTAAACAGAATGAAAGAGAAAAGAACAGGACATTGCCACTGACAGGAATAAAGACCTATAAACAGTAAAAAAAGAAGGGGGGGGCAGGGGGGAATGAAGAGTTTTCAAGCATGGCAGAGCAAGCAAACACAAAAAGTACTTAAAAAGGATACCAGCCATTCCAGGGGTCTGCTCCAAACAAAAGCTAACAAAAATTAAGGAAACTATCTGGCCTGCCTTACCTTCTGGTCCTGAAAATCTGAAGGCTGGATCACCTGACACAGGCTTCCTGTACAACCAGTGGAGACACACAGTTCCTCTACTCTACGTGAGCAATGAACACCTAAATTTTTTCTTTTTTTCATCCCTAACATTTAACAGAAAGTTTAGAGCAGAAAGAAAATTGTGTTACGTGCCCTGCTCTTCTCGTTACGCTAGTCCCTGTCATCATCCCCTCTACTCCAAAGATCAAACCAGTTGGCTACAAGACCAGTCAGATAGCCTCACAGAGCTAGATGCCTAGAAACTGGGCAATGGGAATATATCCTACTTGTTAAGTGCCAAATCTGCTGGAAAAGCAGAGTAGCTTCAAACAACCCAAAATATGAAGCAGGCTACAGAGTGCTGGTTTTAAATCTCTGAAACCTAATTCACAGAAGAAAACAAAAGACTTCAACTCAATTGCTGTGCTAGTCAATCTAGTGTCCTTTTAAATAATTCCCTAGTTTAAAACCAACACCATTTATATTCAGTAATGGACTTCAGGTGGGATTTGTCTTCCAAATTTAGCCATCCATCTGAGGGTGAGATGAATCATGCGGGGAAAGTGCTTACTCCTCTCCACTGACTATAAAGGGAGCTTACAGAACTAGCTCACGTATAGGCAGCCAAAGCTGGCTTTCATCAACCTGTCTCCCCACAGCTAATGCTCAAGTTTACACTGCATAGTGTGCCCAGTGGTTGTCTTCTAGCACTGAATCAAAAAAATTAGGCTAGAGAAGGTTTCTTCCAACAAGGCGAGAAGCAGCACTGACCTAATTAAGCAGCTTCAATTGTATGCAAACATTAGCAGCTGCTGTTTTCCACTTGCACGACAATTAAAACCAAACTAAACCCTCCACATGTCTGGCATCTTTGTTAACACCAGTTGAATATGAAAGAAATATTTCAAAATAATGCAACCATATATAAAAAGTTATCCAGAAGCCCGTATCATCATAAAATGATGCATAACTGGATGAAAATATATTACTAAGTCTACTAATTGCCTAAACTCAGGCTGAACTTTAAGAATTTTTCTACAGAAAGCAGAGACTTCGAATTCAAAAATCAGTGACACAATAAAGTACAACAACAAAGTCAAAATAATCTATTAAGATTGAACCAAATAGTAAAAATATGGATTTGTGCAGCTGCCACCTTAATAACAGGAACAGGGCAGCTGTACTCATAGCAGCCTCTTGTTTCAAATAACATACATCTTCTCCCACACAGTATTTCTGTCCAGCACAATGTTCTCCTAATGTTACTTCTCCATTTACAAGCAGAAAGCTCCTTTGATTATTTCGATAGTCCTGACAGACCCAAAGAAGTACATTTTTATCAATAAGCTGGTCACATCCAACAGAGATACGAGGGCTTAGTATGGCTGGGGGAGGGAAGGGCAAAACAAAAATCACTGCAAAGGAGTCTGAAGGGAGAGCAGAAATGGGTCTGTCTGTGCCTACAGACAGCCCAGACCATGCATTTGTTTGATCAATACCCACTCAAAAATGCCTCTTCCTTAAACCACCTCTTTTCCTCAAGGGCCTCTATTGTGAGAGGAGCTCAGGAGAGAAATGTGATTGCAGTGCATCCACTACATGACTGAAAAGGAACTATGCAGCACTAAGAGGACAAAACCACAGGAAATGAAGACATGAACCAACATGTACCTGCAGCCCTAACGCTGCTCTGAACACGACCCTCGCTTCATGGAGATTTTCTATTTTGGTGGCACATACAAGGTCACACAAAGAATACATAGCTAGTGGCCTTAAAACACCCCCTCAATAGGTTAGCACCCTATTTCGGGCCAAATTTAGAGCGTTACTGGTAGAAAGGATTCTGGAAAACAAGTAAGAGAAGTTTAAAGAAGGAAAAAAAGGAGGCAGGCTTTACAACAAAGGAATGACTGTACTGAGCAAGACCCAGAAGTCCATGCCCATTCAAATATGCTCTGACAGCAGCCAATACTAAGATACCTAGCGAAGGGTGTAAGAACACAATAAATACACAGCAATACTTCCCCAGAACAGTCCCTGAGCCCCCAGCAGTTTGCAGAAGCAGGATTTCCGGAAGAAGAATAGGTCTTTGCATTTGATGACTCCTCTTCCATGAACCGACAGCCTCCCTCTTCACTGAGGTAATGTTTAGCCTCCTTAAATTCCTCAGGCAAGAAATTCTATAGCTTAATTACACAGTTCTGTTAAGAACCACCTCCTTTTGTCTGTTTTCAATTAATCAGCTGCTGGTTTCAATAGATACCTGGTAGTGTGTGCACACTAAAAAAAGACAGTGAATAAACACTCCCTGTTTATGTCCTGCTGGATTCGGTCTTGCCACTTTTTGGTCGTCGTTTCTACCCTAACGCTGCTCCTCTTACAGAAATTGTTCCATATTTGCTCTTCCTGAAAGCTTAACTACTTTTAAGAAAACGACAGGGTTAGGGGTGAGTAGCATAGAACTATGTAAAATAATTCAACTTTTAAGGCTTTTTTAATAGTATAATTATTATTGTTCCTTTCCTTTCTAATCATTTCTAGTAGCAACAGTCAGCTTTGAGCTCATCTTTTGAGATGCAAAGGTAAACTGGCTCCTCCCCACATTCAAATAAAACACATGCAGCTATTTACGGGAAATTTCACCTGCCATTTTAACATCCAGTTGCTGAGCACTGTCTAGTCCTCGTGCAATGCTAGGGTCTGCCTTTGCATCTACTGCCCACCAGTAAAGTCTGTGAGCTCACTTTTCTTCTATATCCTTTATGAACTTGAACATTCGTCATTAATATAATCCTGGAGAATTGTTACCTAGGAATCCTCTTTACCCTGTTTACTCCAATTCTCCATTTCTTGGATTTTAATCATTTCTTTCACTACATAAAGTCCTTTTCCTCTATCCTAAGGCTGCTTAGTTTCTTCTTGAAAATTCTTTAGTGGGTGCCCTTGTAAAATGCCCTTTGGAAATACAAGTACGCTATTTCTGTCAGATCTTACTTATTCATGTGTTTGCCTCCAAAAACCTCCAGTGAGTTTGCAAAACATGAAATCCCTTCATAGCAGGCTCTTAACTCTTCCTCAATATACCATGTTTATCCATATTGTCTTCATTATTATTTTTATTGATTTACTTAGGACAGTTGGCAGGTTTACTGACCTGCAGTTCCCCAGATGTCTCCTGAAGCCTCTTTTTTAAAAAATAAATAAATAAAATAATCTGCACGTGACTGATTTTATTTTAAGACATTAGAGATCATACAGAAATAAAAGTATATCTTAACTACATGTTATATTCATTGCTTTCTGTCAACAGTACAATGATCCTCGCTTGCTTGCTGTTTGGAAAGCTGTACTTCCAATTGCACAAGCAAGCTTCTCTAAAGAGATGTGTGGTGGTTTGTTTTTTTTACCTTTGAAGGTTTAAGCAGTATCTTTGGGAACATCAGTACACGATAAAGATTTATTGTACCAGTAATACTACAAACATTTAGCTGTATCAAAAGAATACAGTTTGTAAATGATAGCTTATTAGTATTAGCCATTCAACTATTTAACAGCTGTCCTAATTACCAAAAAACACAAATGAGCTTGTAAAAAGTTATTTGTTTGAAATGAGATACTGTTCAAAGGAAGGTATAACTTTTAGTCTTGCTAGAAAACTGGAACTGAGAACTTCTGCAGAAATTACAACCAACAACCAGCCAACTTGAGACAAGGACTAAACCAACACACACAAGTACTTTTATCCTCACCAATTGTGTGAAATGGCGATTTTGTTTCACAAGGTCTCCAGGTGCCCTCTAAATTTCAAGTCCAAGTTCACCCAATTTTTCTTCATCATATCATTTGCATTTCATCTTATTTTCTATTCATAAATCCAAAGACAGAGTCAAAAATGAATTGGTTCCACCTTACTGAACTGATGAGGTGCCTTTCTGCGGTGCAAGCTCAAATGGTAGGTTTCACTGTGACCATATTTCTATTGGTAATCCACTAAATAGTGTGTTTAAATCCATATGTAACTGTTTCTGGTCCTTTTTCGCCTCTATTTTGTATCAGTTTTACAGAAATTTGGAGTTCTAACACCAACAGAACATCAGCATGGATTCATCAATTCAGTAAGTTTAATCAAACATAGGGAGAAAAACAAAAGGAAGACCTTTTTGACATTGGTAAAGAGACCACCAGAGCACGTGTAGCATTCACATTCTGTATTTTTACAGCATTAAGAAGGAAAACAAAACAAAACAAAACCAGAGATGTTGATAAACTACCTTCCTAAATACGAGATTAAAACATTTCTTTGACTTAAAAGCCTCTGGTGCTGCTCAGTCTTCCAGGCAGCAAAGAAGTTAACCATTGCTGCTGCCGTGAGGGTGGGGAAAAGACAACGGACAACAAAGCCATACACAGACTTGGTATTAATAGCAGAAAGCAAAGAAACCTAAGAGAACAGTGCAGTTGCAGAGTTATTTCCTCTCTTCCTAAATTGTCATAAGAAAGGTGATAGAAAGAGCAACAAAAACATTGTCTGCCAAAACAGAGAAAGATATTCCGCCTTTCAACACCGGTGTTTTGTTTCATTCCAACTACCACACTCACTGTTGCACCCCTCTTAAATCCTTTCATCAAAATCCCAGAAGAGCTGAAGCTGGAAGGGACACTTCGGGAGCTCATTTACTCCAAACCTTGTGCTCAAAGCCATGTCAGCACCAGCAGGTTTTTACAGGGCTCTGTCCTGTTGGGTTTTGAGCTATCACCGAGCACGGAGACTGCACTCCAACTTTTCTGGAGGATTTGTTCCCAGCATTCTATCACCCTTCAATAAAATAAAATTAAAAAAAAAACCCAACACATTTTTTTCTTATGTTTAAAGGGAATCTCCTGTATTACAAGTTGTGCACAGTGCCTCTTGTCCTGTCACTGAGCACTACCAGGAGGAGCCTGACTCTGTCCTTTTTACTCCACCTGTTCAGCTAGAATAGGGTCAATTTTCACCAGGAGCTGGGAGAAGCCACAGCCAGGACAGACAACTGAATTATATTCCCCATCATATTCCCATATCCTATACCATCCTGACTTCATGCCTGCTATATAAGGGCGGAGGGCAGGGCCCATAGGGCTCTGGCTGTCAGTTGCTCTGCTTTACATCACTTGCTTTAGAGATTGTTTCATTACTATTATTGTTATTACTGATGTTTCTTCTCCTCTTGCATTGTTCTATTAAATCCTTCTTGCCTCAACCCATGATTTTTTTCCTTCTTCTCCCTAATCTGCTCCCCATTTGAGGGGAGAAGGTTGGTGAGTGGGCAGGTGGTGCCCAGCTCCCGGCTGGCTCTTTACCATGACACCCCCCCCAGGTATTTATCCCTGTCAGCCTTTCTTCCCTTCTCCAGGCTGAGCAGTCCCCCCCACACCCCCGCCATGCTTTCCTCACAGGAGAGACGTTCCAGGCCTTTAATCATCTTAGTGGCCTTTTGTTGGACTCTCTCCACTATGTCCATGTTTCACTTGTCCTGGGGAGCCCAGGAGTGGACACAGCACGCCATGTATCGTCTCACCAGTGCCGAGTGGAGTGGAAGGATCGCATGCTCGCCCCGCTGGTACCTCCTGTCCTGATGCATTCAGGACACCGCCGGCCTTCTTTGCTGCAAGGGCACACTGCTGGCTCCTGCACATCTTTTCCACCAGGACCCCCCCAGCCCTTTTATGTCAAGATGCTTTCCAGTCAGGCCATCCCCAGCATGTACTGGTGCCTGAGGTTGTTCCTTCCCAGGGGCAGGGCTTGGCATTTCCCCTGCCTGAACTTCATGAGGTTCCTGTCAGCCAGCTCCTCCAGTTTGTTGAGGTCCCTCTGGATAGCAGCACAATCCTCTGGTCTATAAACCGCTCCTCACAGTTCTGTATACTCTGCAAACATGCTGAGGTTGCACCTCTGTGTAACCACCTAGGTCAATAACAAAGGCATTGAACAGGACCAGTCCTGTTCCTGGAAACATTCAAGGTCAGGCTGGACAGGGCTCTGAGCAACCTTATCTAGTTAAAGGTGTCCCTGCTGGCTGCAGCGGGGTTGGACTGACCTTCAGGGGTCCCTCCCAACCCAAAGCACTCTTATGATGGAGCCCTGGAGTACATCACTAGTGACTGGCCTCCAGTTGGACTCTGTGCCACTCTTTGAGCCCAGCAGTCTAGCCCGTTTCCAGTTGCTCTCACTGTTCACTCAGCTGGTGTGTACACCACCAGTTTGTCTCTGAGGATGCTATGGGAGACAGTGCTGAAAGCATTACTGAAGTCAAGATACACAGCAGCCACTCTCTGCTCTCATCCACTTGGCCAGTCGTGATTTTCCCTTCATAAATCCATGCTGTGCTGACAGCTCCCAACCAACTTCTACTCTTCAATATTTGGAAGTTATTCTAGCTCCTGTTCTTTATTTTTTCCAGTCTAAGTATTTTTTTTTTTTTCTGATGTATACAATAGACTCACTCATTAATAATTGCACATCTACTAATTGGTATGTCCTCTAAGCAACTACCAGTCTCACAGCACTGCTTAACAAAATACTTATTCCAGCCAGGCACTGAAATAACAATGCTGCTTTTTTTCTCCACAAATGTATCTAAACTAGTAGCAATGTTGCTGCAGCTGTAATAGCCTAATGATCTCAGAGAAGCACTGAAAACACCCTCTACCCCGCCCCCACTCCCACAGCATACTCACTGCTTTCTGTTGGGAAAATACAAGTTTAGCAGGCATATCATCCAGGGTTTTTTTCTCTCCTTTAAACTGAGCATTTTGTTAATAGCATCCTTTCTACACATCTAGCATATTCTCATATTTTGTGTGGCTCTTGACAGAAGTAGCTCCTTTTCTCAGCTTTCCCGGCCTCCCTGAGAGAGAGGCATCAGGAATTTCAAAGAGCATCTTCTTCACACATTTTTTCCTCAACTTTTTTTTATCTCCCCTCTTCCCTTCAGAAGTGCACTGAAGACATACCAGACCCCAGACTATGCCAAGAAAAGGCTGGTGCTTATACTCCTCGGGGAAGAAAGAACGCACAGCACCAAACCCTCTGCATTCAGGTGATGGTGTCCCTAGAAGGTAAGCATTCTTTCAACCTCCACTAAAACCAAAAATGCATCCAAAAAAATTTGACCAGCAAAGAAACAATGCAGTTTTCTGAAATTCTATCCAGTTCTAAACATTTCCAGGTAGTAGCTAACCCGGTTTGGCCAAAGGACAGCTCAGCTCTGGAAGCCCTGCAGTAATGGCAGGCTACAGTTGTGGTTTTGCAGTGTATTATACATCCGACTAAGTGTTTCAAACACACACTGTGGCATTAAACTGACTGGAAGAGCAGATTACAACATGAATCTTGTATTCTTTCACCAATTTAGTGATGTACTGCCAAAAAAAAAAAAAAAAAAAAGAGTCCATTTTAAAAGCCGTGTCGTAGGTTTGGCCAGGACACGTCTGCTGCAGTTCCGACAGACCGCGGATGATCATCTGACAACAGTTTCTGGGGGACTAATGCTCTCTACAGCCCAGCGGCTGACTAAAATATTTTCAAAAGTCTGGACATACTCCCAACCAGATTATAACAATTTCCAGGCAGCTGAAGCCCCGGGCCAACATTAGTTGACAGCACCCATTTAAAAACTCTTTCACACTTGTGCAAAGTTAAATCAACTTGGCACTCTCTCTGGTAGGCAATTGTCTCCTTAAAGCAGGAGCACTATTCATCCAAGTGAATTGCTGCATTAAGGGGACAGTTGGCTGGCATGGGGATGGACTGATCGACAATGTGCCTCAGTCACAAAGAAGTTGCAGCGAGAGTTTCAAAAAACCCAAAAGCAGTTAAGACCGTGAATAGATGAAGCTACAACAAAAGTACAGGATATTTCTGGGAAGGAGCTGGTGGTTCAATAATCTTTCTAACCGACTAATCTTAAAACAGTTCTTCTGCCTTGTTTTGTAAATTTAGCGCCTCAAATGTTTCAGAGAATTTCAGTTTACTACTTCACCCCTTAACACCAGCTAAATACTACAGCAGCAGTTATCTGTGGAGGGTTTTTTCAGAGCTATGAATGCTAAACAGCTGAGAGCTCTGTGGATCTGCATTCTTCTCATGGAGGGGATTTTATTTCACATGCAAAATGTTAATAAAGAAACTTGGAGCAGCATTTAAAGGCTCATTCTCAAATTATTCTGAAGAGATTACAACAGTTCCAGCCCCTCTTCCCTTTGTGAAACTTCAAAGAGAAACTACGAGAGAGCCACACAGTGCTAAGGTCAAAATAATCTCTTAAACTGCTGAATTAATTCATTATCTAGACTGATACCAGAAACACTGAAAAAACCCTTGATACACAAGACCGACAAACAATACATTTTACAAGAGGCACAGCAGAGTATTACATCAATAATCCTGGATTTGAGTTCATTTTTCAAATATTATTTCTTCGTTATTTGTGTACACAATACAGATACAGTTATGCAAAGCATAAAAAAAAAATTAAAAAAAATGCTGAAGGCACTCTGTCTACTGTGGAAGTCAGTGGGTTTACTCTGCATACTGGGGTAACTCCAGCAAACACACGGGATAACATTCAGCACAATTTCTAGTGTAAATGCCTTACCCTCTTCCCATCTCACTGAGACTATAGAAAGCCACTCAGGACACCAGCCTGATGATAAAAATACAGAGCCCCCCCAAACCCTACAGAACTTGTCACATAAAGCCTATTAAATGTAAACAGTACGTGGATCCCTTTCAGCTACTTAAGGACAAACCCCTTAAACACGTGCTAACAGTTTATAAAGTGTTTTTGTTGTCTCATGATAATTCTTAGGCCACACAGACAAAAGTTCATGAACAGATTCTAGCTTTGGTAAAACACTTGTAGTCAAAAATAAGTGACATCTTACTCACTGCTCAATGCAGTGAACTAGTATAACTGCACTATCTAATTGGAAAGAGGAAAAAGTCCTTAATTCAACTGCTGAATTAACCTAGCTATTTGAGCTAACAGATCCAATTTATTGTCTGTAAAGGCAGGCAACGCTTCCTTGTCTTGGTTTTATACTCTAATGAAGTCTACCTCAATAGAGTTGCCTCCACTTATCCCAGAGGACAATTTGGTCCTTTTGTGTAAAGCTAATCCAGCTCTCCCTGAAGTCAAGGGGAATTCTTCAGTGTGAAAAAGGATCAAGTCCTAGAACAGCGATGCTAAAATGTCTGTGAATAAAAATAGGCTCAGATTTTCTGCTTCTTCATTAGCTAAAAAAAACCCCAACCAAACAACAAACCAATCCACAGCTGATTTGATGAAATGATTAAAAAAAAAAAAAAAAGGCTAATTTCCATTTCACTTTAAAGCATGTGAAAAGTTGTTTTACATGGCAATGTTTTTAACAAGGTAATATAATCCCATTCAAATATTCTGACTGTAAAACTGTACTATCTAATACATCTGTCCCCATTTCCAGTTTCGCAAGAACCGAGGGGGGAAAAGTAACAATCCCCAAGACCAGGAATTACTTTAACAGAAGCAATAGCTTAATGGCAGAGTTTCCAAGCTGTAGAAACTCTGCAGCAACACCACCACAAACTTTTCAATTCTCCATCAGTGCTGTCAGGGTTTCTTCAAGAACATCCACTCTGGGATCAGTCCACTGGCTCAAAAGCAGGTTACTGTGTCAGCTTGAATATTGTTATTAGTGAATATTGAATATTAGGTGCTTTCAGCACCTAAATTACCTGGTTACCTGGCTATACTATACTACATAGAATGCAGTAAACAATGTTAACTTCTAAGTATTCGTACAACAGTAAAACGAAAGTAGAACAGACCCTGCACAACCAAACCAAGTCTTGACTGATCATATGCCATGTTATCATGGAAACTTACCCTTCTGATGGCTTTTTCTTTAATATTTAAAATGGAGAAAGAAATATTTTTTTAAAAAAATTGTAACATCAATTTCTATTAAGACCCAAGTTTACTGTTAGGATAACCTACTTTAAATTTAAAAATTGTTTATACTACATTGTTAGCCACCAAAATGTTAAACAAATTTAAAACACCAAACCAACAGAGCTCATTCATAACCACCTTGAATAAGAATTGGAACACCTAAATATCTGAAGTAACATAAGCTGTTACAAGTGTGAAGGATCCCCTCCTGCCACCCCCAATTAATATTCCTCAGATATTAGTTCACTAGAATCTGAGAAACAGGGAAGATAAAGTTAAAAGACAGAGGAGAGAGTTTTGTTCATATTTTCAAAGAAAACAAAAACTTGCAGTTTGAGATCTATTCAAACACCTTAGAGGTTTTGGTGACCAAAACTGATTAACAAATTAAATATAACCTTCTCTTTTGGAAGTAGTTTTACAATTCCGGGGAGGATTTTTTTGGTTTGGGTTTTTTTTTCAGTTCTGTGGTTTTCAAATAAGTGAGCAAAATGCAGGTACAAAATTCTCAACTTCAGAAGAGAACAAAAAGTAAATGCTGACTTGTACAAGGCTTTAGAGGCTAACATCAGGTTGACAACAAAATGTGATTTGCATTTAGAAATATTGCCTTCTACATCCTTATCTAAAAGACAACATACTCTTAACTTGTACCTTAAAATGTAACACTGGTTATTTAAACATATTTCAGAAAGCATTTCCATTTAAATGCCACTGAACACAAATTAGGAAGAAAAAAAATACTTTGCCCATAAATTGGGCTTTCATTGCTTAAATAATTAGAGAGCGAGCTTAGAAGAACTATTGAGACATTTTATTCATACATTAAATACACACGCAGAAAATCCATGCCCCTGGCAAAAAGCTAACAAGATTAGTGTAAATCTAATACATAGTTATCAGTGTATTTTAGTGACCAGTGTGACTCAACCACCTTCATTGGGAAAAGAATGAAGAAGCACAAGTGTAAAACTAAGTGAAAATAATTATTTTAAATAACCATATAAAATCAAGGTGTCATGCTTGTTAATTTAAGTCACTTTGTATTAACTTGGCTAGGGTTTCACCGTGTGTGCACCGAATTTCAATAACATTCTGAAGGTATGTCAGACCTAAGCTAAAGAGGGGGGAAGGAATAACAAAAAAAGCCCTAAATTTGCAAATTAACTCCAGAATATTTAAATACTTTGTACGAACAAGTCAACTGTTTCCAGGGAAAGATTCTTCATCTGTCAGCTATCACTTGTCTCATTTTACATTCAGCATGATAGCCTGAATCTATCAGTTCTACAGGTTTCTACATTGTACAAACTAAGAAATATTTCCTAAAATGAAAAAGATTGGTATCTTTAGCAAATTACATAATATGTAATTCTTCAGTGAGATGTTTTGAAAGCCTATCACTTCAAATAACCTCAACCACTATGATTTATGAATTGTGTTTTAATTGTATAACAGTACTTACAATACAGTATGGAACTGTACTTAAAAGTAAAAACAAAAAAATAATTAAAAATCCTTATTACTACTGCATCTTAGCCTCTAAAGCCATATACAAGTCAGCATTTAATTTTTGTTCTCTTCTGAAGTTGAGAATTTTGTACCTGCATTTTGCTCACTTATTTGAAAAAACACAGGACTAAAAAACAACCAAAACCAAAAAAAAACAACAAAAAAAAAACACCTCCCCAAAATGGTAACCCTCCCCCCCCATCCCCTACAAAACATATTAATACAATACTTATTTTTCATGCTTGAAAAACTGTGGCCACTGGGAAAAGGAATTTTACTCAGGAAAAATTTCCCCAACTGACTAGTAGTACCAGCTCAGGAATCCTGATTTTCCCTTCTCTTTCCTTCCCAGGTACTCGTTTTCAAAAGGAACAGTATTGTGCTCTACGCTTCAACTGTTACTTAACTTCACAATGAAAACAGAATTAAACATGAGTGTTCACTGTGAGACTAGTATACTCTCTCTCTCCAATGCATGCTTTTCAGTTAGCTACAGATGAGCTGATCTGGCCAATACTATTTTATCTTTAATAATCCTTTAAACAAATATTTAACATGGGTATCAGCTAAACAACACCTCCCCCCCTTTGCTTTCAGGACTTTGTCACTCCATTAATGCATCTTCCACCTGGAACTTAGGGTGGGGGGGGGAACCCAGAAAAACAAAATCAAAGAAAATACTTTGGCAAAAATCCCAAATATCACCTGCCTTGGAAACCAGAAAGAACACTTAGATTTCAAGATACTACTGCTGGAAGAAAACCTAAAGGTTGGTTTTTTTTAAAAAAAACAGCGTCCAAACTGCCATCTGTTGCTGAAAAAACCCATTCTGAAATCTTCCCTTTAACTAAACTTCCAAAAACTCTTACCTGAGACATTAAGAATTTCTCCTGAGAGAGAAAACAAAATAAAAATAGCTATTTGCCTAGATGGCCTTCTGGCCTGATTCATGACAGCTGTTCTTTCAGTAGGCTTTACTTGATGAACACGTGCATCAAAGAGGAGGAGCACTGTTAAGATTTAGGATTAAAAAAAACCCTACAAGAAGATCCCAAGTCTTCCACCTCTCGGCAGCACAGGACAGCGTTCTCACGAGAGCGATACACACTGCACCTGGGCGAGTCTTCCCACACAGCAAATGCTCCTCACCCTACCGCAGCCTTGCACATATTTGCACTAGAAATTTTAAAAAAACCAACCAAAACCACCCCAAATCCCTGTTTTCACGTTCACTTGTCACAAAGTATTGCAAGATTTTCTATTAAGAGAAATTACCTCCGAGTGAAGAAGATGCAGTGTTACCTGTGTTTGCAGCTTCATCGCAGCGGCTCCGTAAGTTCACGTCTCTAAGGAAATGCAACTGAGCTACTACAGGGGGAGCTAGTCACCAATATTAAATACTATGTATCAACAAAACCACCACAAGCAGTAAAGTATTCTGCTGGTACATTCTGTTTTCAGCTCAAGAAGTTGTGGGAAAGGGGACATAACAAACGCACTTTATCACTGTGAGCTTTTCTCCCTTTTTACCTCACCACTGCTTAGCCCTCGAATGACTATAAACACCATGCCTTTAACACGGTTCCAAAATGCCAGTAGATTTGGTGCAGATTAAGAGGACTGAACATGACTGTTTTAAACAAAATTTCACATCTAACATGTCGCATTTAATTCTCTGTTTCTCACAGACTAACCTTGTTAAACGTTTTAATTGAAACACTGCAGATTTTGTTTGTTTTGAAGACCTTGGTTTGGAAATCAGTAAGGTTAGATTTTAATCTCAATCTGCAGACATTCAAAAGACAGCATCAGAATCAAGATGAAAAAAAAGAAGAGGATATAGAAGAGAACTGTTAAAATAACTTGGAAGATGTACTACTAAACTTACAGATTTGTTTTAAACATTTTACAATAAAATACAGAACTTTTGTGTTTATGTTCAAATCTCCTCCCTCAACTGCAGCTCTTTGATAACGTTTTCTTCCAACAGTTAAGCAACTGAATGCTAGTTTCAGATAAATGTGTACTTGGAAAGTGAGAGTATTTCCTAGCCGTTAATTCCATCCTGAGTTTCCAGTGGAGCCTGTTTTGACCAAGGCAGTTCATCGCTGAGGCATGTGTTCATTAAGCTAAGCCTATTGAAAGGCCAGCTGTTAGCAACCAGACCAGAGGACCAGGTCACCCTCCTCAGGTACCAAATACCAATGAGTCAGGTTCACCACTGGTTCCCACTGTCTGAGATGCTGGGCAACACTGGATGCTCTGGAAGGGAGCCTAAGAATCAGGTAAGCCTGTGGTCATGATACTCTTGGCACAGCCATTCAGACTCTGGACTTTGGGGTACCGTTGCTGGCAGTGCTTATGTTGAACAAGCTAAGCTGGTAAAATCCAACCAGAAACAGGAAGAGCGTGAGAAGGAAGAACAAGGTATACAGAATGACTTCCAAAAGGGGGTTTTGATTCTTCTGGGATTACAAGCATCAGACAATTTTAATTTCCAATAAAATGTTCTTGAAAAGCAAGAAGATACACATAACAACTCAGATCTGTTTTTCCTCTGCCGCATCTTAAGCATAAATATTAATTTTGTTATCTAACCATACTTAAAATAACTTATTAAAACTGGATTGTTTGCTATTAATCTGTTTTAAGTCTCCTTCTCCCGGCTGCCTGCCAAGACAGTTATGCTATACAACTGCAATGCACAAGAGATTCACAGTACCCTCTAATTACTCTGCAAATGCCTCGCACAAGCACTGCCTTTTCTGACCATTCTAAGGGCATTAAGGATGAAAATTTCAAAACCTTCAACCCAGTTACTGTATTTTTCCTCCCAAATCTGAAGTTTACATGCACCATCAAAAAGTTTGCCTGAACTTTGCGCGAACATTTGGAACGGTGCTGAACATCAACACCATCCTCCACTCCAACCCCTCTTTTGCTGTGGGGCCATCAGTCCTGGTAAACAGACCCGGGACCTGACTGCATTTATGCTTCACCATTCACATAATGAATAAAACATCGCTCCTGCTCAGTTTGGTAAGATTAGAAGACGCTTTGAGCATGTGCAAACAAAGGAAATTAACCTAATTGAACCAAAGTCTTCCACTATATAGACTGACGTTAAATTTCTGATTAAAGGCACAAAATGCTCCTGAAAGTTTCACCAAAAGAAAGTTAAAGGCCCTGATGGGTGTTCACTCAACTTCACTGTCAATGGGAGTAAATTAAGTTATTCACTTTTGTAAGCCTGGCCTAGATGATCCTAAAACCCGAGCTGAAGGGGTGGCTCAGCACTTCTGTAGAGTCATTTCTTGACTTCTGGTCTGAGGAAAGCCACGGAAACACGTATCTTAAGCTGCAGAAGGTTTTCATCCTCCTGAAGTACCAAGTTGAAAGACAAATTATTTAAAGTTCAGTAGCACCACCAGAGTTCAAAATTTATGTGAACATTTAAGATACAGATGTAGTCAATATAGATTCTTATTAGAGTCTGATATAACATAATTATAACAGCACTTGCTTTCCAAAAATACAAAGATAAAATTAGCCAGGTTAGCAAAGAAGTTATCTAATTTCCTATGCGACATCTTCAGAGTACTCAAGAAGCTGAAACACGGGCAATGCCAGTCTGAGGTTTTAGTGGTCATTACTTCCTTGGCACTCTCCAACCACACCCTGTAACATTACCTGACACTACAGTCAAGAAAAATGGAAATAACCCTCCAGTCTTAGCCACAACAGTCAACGTGGCCAAGGATGTGCTCAGCAACGAGCCCTGTGGCAGCATCCTGTGCTCTGTGGGGCTCAGGTAAAAGCCAGGACTAGCGAGCTTCACAGGAGACCCGCAGCAGCTTCAGGGCTCATTTCAGCTGATTGCAACTTTGATCCCCTGACTTTAGGGACACGGTGTGAAACCCGGCGCTCTAAGCAAGTGACTGCCCAAAGTGACAACAGAAAGAGTATTTCCCATCCTATTTGCAGTTATCTTTTATAAAGACTATGTGTTTAAAGGGAACAAAACTCACGCATAAGTAATAACATTTACCTCCTTAGTTCCTAGCATTAATGTTACCATCATCTTCACCTCTGACCCAGCAATCAGCCGCGCACATTCACTTTACCAAAGGTCCCCCTCATTTCAATAACTGGCTCCAGTGCCAGTTTCTGCTTTCACACATTGGCATCATTAAGGATAAACCCCCATAGGTGGACGGCATTAGGAATGACCTCTTAAAACCTAAAATTAAACTCATCTTATAGTTAGTTGACGGCACCTTTTCAATATGCCTTTTTCTCCAGTAGCTTCAGCACACACATGAGAATTTGTCCAGGTTCGTCTTCAAAACTCGGCAATTAATAATACAATAGGGAACCCTACAGCTCAAAGTCATTGGTTTGAATGCAGCTGGGGACTGTAGTGATTGAAAGAAGTTACCATATGGCAAGCATAAAGCAGTTTGTATCGAAATAAAACCAAAAACTAGTGGCTATCACATCATAAAATCCATCGCTATAAAACAGCATTCTCAGGGAGAACAAAAATAAAATAAATATCGAGAATGAGCCATCTCATTGTATTTGGAGGTGGTTCCTCCAGGACAAAACCTGAATCATTCTGTTACAGTAGTTTCAGAAACTGCATTTCTCCCTCACTGATCAATCTGTTCCATCAGTTAGCAGAGGACTTCCAGTACTAGAAGCCTGAAACCTTTCACGAGGGCTTCACAGCAACCACAGACTGTATATGCAGACACAGAAGGTGCCCTCTCTGAAATAGGCTGCTTAATGTGACGCAGTAGAATGAGGACGCTTTCTCCCTGTTAATGCTGACACCAATTTTTAAGTTAACATCAAGGCTGATTACTCAAACTGTGATCAAAGTACGTGGCGAAACAGTCGGATCCAAGTAGGGAATACAGATGAAAGAAGGTATTTCTTTTAACTAACGGTCTGAACGCAAGGAATTACCTATTGAAAACATACAGCTTTTCTTCACAGACAGCACTTTATCTATAGTAAAGCCACGCAGCTACTGTGTTCATAAAGTAAACTTTGACCACATAAACTGACATGTGCCACACCACAGACTTTCATATCACTGTCACATGACAGCCATCATTTGAACAGAGCTGGTTCCATTCTTTGGGAGCTGCAGGAACTGTGCAATACTCAAAAGAAAGAGCCTTTCTCTAGTGCAGAAGTATAGTTGTCTGCTCTGCTCCATGAATATTGAGAAAAAAACCCTAAACTGCCAACTGCAGTTTTTCAGTATCTCCCTTACACAGCACACCAAAGATTTATTAAATACTTTTCTAGCAATTTGAAACAATGTTCCAACATTTAAATATAATTTGAATTTTGTTTACTTATTGCCCAAAATCAGTTCTTCACCTCTGAGACAAATAGTACACTGAAAAATCTCTCTCTAGAATATGAAATACTATCAAGTTTCTTTACATACATTTTTTATATAAATGCTATAAAATACTATATAATAAAGCTACCTTGGGCTCACTACTTTCATCCCAAATTAAGTTCTTCAGATTTTAGAGTGGCACTGGGGGCCAGGTATTAAAAAGTTATCAAAAGCTGGACCAGTAGCTCTCTGAGCAGCAGAAGAAACCAAGGAGGCTCCATTTGACGCACGCTCTCCAGCGTGCAGGTTCAGAGCAGGTTAAGGTAGACCTGGCTTCTATACTTTCACAAATTTTATAGGAATTGCTCAACTGGAAGATCTCTGCTGCCAAATTCGTTTGAAACAGGCCAAGAACCAGAAGAGTTATTAGAGGGACTGATGGCACATGGATACTCAGTTGCATTTGAGCTTCACCTTCTGAGGAAACGGAGCTGAAGAAACCCGGGGAGCAGTTAACTGGCAATCGCTGCTACCAACTCTTAACCACCCTTTCACGTGCCCGGTACTGCTGGATCTTCTTCTCTGAAATTCAGCACGGTGCCACTGCTGCTCTCTTTCTGTTCCTATCACAGATGCTACCTCAACCCAAACTTAACCCAGACATCCTAAATAAGCAAAGCAAACCCATAGTCTCCACTCTATGCTCATGATCAGCAGGAACCTCCTACAGCTAAATTTACAGACACGTATCAGAAACACGAGTGGAAGTATAAGGTTTAGTGTGGAAATGAACGGTCCTTACAGATATGAAACCTGCAGAAACACAATGATGTCAAAACCACTACCTACTGACAGGGCAACTGACAACGCATTTTTATTAGGAATCCCTCTTCGAGGGCTTACTTTCTGAAAAAGGAAAAAAAAGACTCCGAGGTAAACTTTCGTATCTTGCTTCCTTGATTAAAGGTCAATTTTGCTGGCAAGAATTGCCTGAAATTTTGTTCAGCTGTCTATGAAATATATCAAGACAGACAATACACCTTCCTTGGCAACCCGCTCCAAGTTTTAAACTAGGTTTGGCTCATTCTGCCAGCTTAGGTAAACCCAATCATCTATTTTTTAATCAATAACCAATCTCTCCTTCGGGTTAAATCCAGCAGGTACACCTGAACACACCTTCGCAATCTCGAGGTTCAGTTTTCTCAAAGCAGAGTCGCTTGTACCCAACACGCGTTTGGAAAGGACCGTTCTGGAAGGAGTGCAGTAAACCCGTACATTTGTAACACTGCACAATGGAGAAGGCGAGATGCCAGCCCTCGGCACGAGCGAGGGATGTGCGCACAACTTGACGCGCAGCGAGCCCGCGGGTCCACGCAGCACAGAAAGTTACGTGCAGCCTCTGCGGGAACAGGGGCCTGCGTGTGCCTAACGCATCTAGCGCTGTAAGAAAGATGAGGAGGCTCGATGAAGTATGATGACTGAACATTAAAATTAATGACTCAGAAACTGAAAGCAGTCGTGTTCTTGCTCGTTGCAGGGATACAGAGCAGAACAGTGAGGGGAAAAAATTAATTAAAATAAAAAAAAAAAAAAAGAAGAAAAATCATTTTCAGGCAGGGCAAGCTACAGGCGACTCGCTAAGCAAATTTCCTGAATTTCGCCCTTTTCCACCCACCCTCCGTGCCCGGACGGCTGCACCAAGCGGTGCCGGCACTCGGCTGCCCGCGCCCGAGGGCTGAGCCGGGAACGGCTCACGCCGGGCACATACCGGGCCGCGACCGCCGCCAGCGAGCGAGGAGCGGCCGCAGCGCCCCGCTACCGCTGCAGCCGGGCGGGGAGAAGCCGCGGAGCGAGCCCGGGGCGGGGGAGAGTGCGGAGGGGGCTTCCCCTCGAGAAACTTATTCCCCCTGGGCAGGCAGCTCAGCCCTGGGCGGCGCGGAACGCCGCGGCTGCCGCCCGGCCCCTCGGCCCCGC
>WTSP01015969.1:0-37015 GCA_025331215.1 Actenoides lindsayi
ACAAAAAATCGCGTATGCAAAACAGAAAACGGTGGGACAGGCGGATCGTTTAGACATTCACCCCCCCACCCCCCCCCCCCCCCCCCCTTGCCCTTTCTCTCTGCTACTTAAAAAAGTAGTGCTCTTGATAAGCAAAGGCATGGTCCTCATCAATATCTGTCACTCTTCTCTGACAGAAGGAGTGAAGGCTGTATACTGGTTTGTTGTGGCAAGACATCCTGTCTGCAGTGATCTGAATCCATTCTGCAATATCAGATGTCACATCTCTTCTTCTGAAGAATAATTCCATAGGACATGCTGAAGCAAATTGAGCGGCAGTGTAGGTTCAACTTTAATAGAAAAAGATGGTAACAGTACTTGCAATGTGTCACACTTTTATCTGATGTGTAAAAGGAAATCAAATGCTGTATATAACTTCAGTCTTATTCATGCAGCAGAAGTTACATACACAAAATTGCAAATGCTCAGCAAAAAGTAAAATGCACCGAAGTCACTTTATTATATTAGTATAAAAGATCATAGATGATTGGAATAGGATAAATGATTAGTAAAGAAGAATAGTATTAATATAAAAGATGAAAAAGTGTAAGTGTTATGATTTAACAGTGGGATGGGTTTTTTGGGGGTTCCAAATACTCTCTAAATTCTTGCATAGTCTATCAGGGAATATGTGCTTCATGTCTATAGTGCCATAGCTGAGTGTAAATACAGAAATAGCTTTGATGTCAAAAGCATTTTCCATAGGTCTAGTTTTTATATCACTCTGCTAGGAAATGAAATATGACATTATTATCAACATAAGGTGAGGGACTGAACTTCCCTTCTCAGAATTGGCTGCCCAACCAGAGCTGCCCTGGTGGCAGAGTACCCACCATAGCCTTACCCAGTTACTCGAGTTATCACTGGGTCTCCCAGGTACACATTGCCCTAAGGTTTTGAAATGCATCTGTCAAATTGAAATTAAACTTCAAGCTGATTTCACGTGGTTTCCAAAGGAAATCCAATATATAAACCTGTTTGCCTACCAGTACTCTGCAAATAATGTTGACAATTCATGAATTTTAGTTACAACTGAGAAGGGTGTAGGGGGGCTCTGCAATAATTAAGTTTACATCTTACAAAAATCACCACCTGGGCAGGAGAGAGACATAGTTAATTTGGCATTGAAAGAGCAGTTGCAGTTACCAGCTTTGCTTAACCTGTTAGCTATCCAGTGAGTGCTGACATGCAGATTGATCCATATGATCAACATATTGATAATTTGGAGCCATTGGAAGTGGGTGAATTCTTCCTGCCCAGATAGCAGAAGATAACACTGGAGTGAGCTGGGGCTTACTCTCAAACAGGAGAGCGAAAGAGAGGTGCTTCTGCCACTGCCCTGGCAGTGATACTGCAAAGAACATGCAGAGTTAAGATTTGGGTTTGTTCCCGCAGAATGGTAAAGGAATGCTGAAAACATCTGCAGAAAATCATGGTTCATTAGCTTTGTTGTTCTCAGGATGGTTTATTCTTTTTTCCTTCCTTACCTGAGCAGTTCTGTTCTCCTCAGTCTGCCTGACCACCTTCTTCTCTATATTTCAGCCCTTCAGATTCTTCAGAAAGAACCCTCTGAAGATCTGTAAACCCTTTAACACTTCTTACAATTCGAAGCATTTCTGAAACAATGGGGCATCTACCTTTGTCCTGCTTTTATGTTTGCTGCATTTTTACCATCATTAGCATAGTAGGTGAAAACCAGAGTACCTTTATTCCTCAAAATAGGGGAAACTTATTTTTAGATTTTTCTCAATAGGTAAAGCAGGGCAAGGGTTATCTAATAAAGATGAAAGAGAAATGCAATGGTTTTTTCCCTGCAGCATCTCTCAAATATATTGTGCTTGTAATTTAAATAAGCAAGGATCACTAACTCTTTAAGCAAGCTTTTATTTACTTTGTATTGCTTACTCTGAAGTGTAAATGTAATAGGAGAAATTTAGCTCATTATTTGTCATTTTTTATCTGTTTCATTTTAAGTCATATGCCTCTTCAATCTATTTGTACAAAACACGATTATTCAAACGGTTTTACTCTATTAATGTAAATTTGTTTCACATTTTTCTAACGTTAAATTCAAGACAGAATTAGAACATTAAGTTGCATAAATGAAAAAGCAAGGAAAGTTACCCTGTAAGCCAAAATGAAATATGAACAAAATATTATAAAATAGTGAATGCCTGCTGTAGAAAATTTTATGGAGTACAATCACTATCTTGAGAAAAATTATATGTTTTATTGTATTCCTAAGCTGTTTGTTTACACTAACCAGAAGAAATGTATTGCATGGTGTTTTTACTTGTAAAATTAACAGATATTTTTCGTTTGGGGTTGTGTTGTTCTGTAGGTTTCTTAAATATATATATTATTGTAAAAAAAAAAAAAAAAAAAGGACAAAGCTTCACAAGAAGCTTTTTGTAAAAGCTCCGAAAGATTTTAATTTACCTTAACAACACTTACAATTGTCTAAAAAAGGTTGAATGAAGTGTATAGTTACTTACTATATGTCAAGTATTCATAACATTACCTCATATGAAAGTAAGACTTTTTGTAAGCCACCAATTCGTAAAACATGCAGGGGAAAATGTATAATTGATAACTTCCTAAGGTGAAATCATAGAAATTGTATAGTGAAATGCTGCAGGACAGACAGCCTAATAAAACAACACAAAGAGAGAAGACAACAACAATACTAATGAAATGATACACAAAGTGAGTGATAGAAGCTGGGAGATTTTAAGCTGTGCCTGAAACATCACTTTCCCTGCTCTGGCCACACTGAGGCTCCATACTAAGACAAGTAGGCACCCCTACTCTGGGCCAGCCCTTCCTTTATATAGCAGGTATGATGTCAGCATTTCATTGAATATCCCATGGCGGGTTCAGTTGTTTATCCCGGCTGTGGCTTCTCCCAGCTGCAGCCCCTCCCAACTGCTGGGGCCACCAACTGCTTGTCATGATTAACCCAAACCAAACCCAGGACAGTTTGAAAAGCTCCCAGGTAGTGCCAAATGACAACATCATTGTTTCTGGTCAGTAATCAGTTAATGTGGACTAATCTGATAATTCTTTTATGTTGTTGTTTTGATACCTTAAAAAGGCTCTAATCAGCTACCTTTAGCTGGTAAAAATTAAATGAAGCATCAAGGTGAGAAAGATAGATTGAAGGCAAAATGAACTTGCTGTGGAGAAATATAAGGGAAAAAGCAAGAAATTAACTTAGAATGCCAAGAATGATATCCTGAAATTAAGGTTTTAAAATCTTTCAGGAAAACAATTTAATTAACTCAGAATCATTTCTAGTGAGGGCCAAAAGGCAGTTGCATAGGCCATAGTTACAGCATAGGTTATGGCACAGGTCTAGTTACAGCATTGAGCGCATAAGCCATGGATCAGTTGCAGAATCTCTCTCACTTCCAGTCCCTAAAGCCTACAGCAACAACTTTTTCCTGCTCTTATCTGGCAGTTTTGAATTTGCATGTTATTTATAGTAAGGCAGCTAAAAAATGCAGTGCCAGCAGTGGTCTTCCAAAGGCAGCACCACACGCGCACCTGTCAAAACAAGCAGAGCTCACCTACTACCTGAGAGAATGCTAAAGATTGTAGGATGTGGGTTATACGAAGAAGAGTGATGTGAAACATCAAGTCTAAGTGCTAGGAGAGGAACTATATTCTGAACAGTCTATAATAAGAAATGTACCTGCACAAATACAATCAGTAGAGTTAATACAATTCAAGAAATTACTGTTCATTCTCCAGTAAGTTACTCCCCTTCATAATTCACTGACCATGAGCTCTTAGTCTATTGCAGTGGCAAGTAAAATGGTTTATTTAAGTTTATATGCAGTCTTTACAGATTAAACTGTCATCTGAATAGGTCACACAGCCTTAGACTTTCCATGAGATGAGAGATATTTTAGAGATAAATTTTCTTGCTGAAAGAAGGTAACGGTAATACTGGTTTTAAACCTACTTATAATTGAGATGCTTTCTTTCCTATATATCTTGGTTAATATAATTTTCTTGACAAGTCTTTTCATCTTGACTATTTTTAGAGTGTATAATCCTCCAAAATTGATACAATAACTTTTATTTTTTCATGGCTACAGATTGTGACATGACAAACATGATACTGTGGTCTATTAATGTCAATAATCTGAAGAAACATGTTTTCAAGCAGTGAGCCGCTAATTAAAATTGCATAATGCACAAAATAAATTCACCAGAGAACTAAAAGAAGTTCTTCACTTATGAAGAAATTTTTTATTAAAACAATCAAATGTTTTTCCAAAGGAGGAAAGCAACCAGCCAAGATATAAGACATAACAATTTGCCGGTTGAGAAGTGAAAAGCTTGAAAGTTGTCACCACAGCTTTTCTTGAGACTTGCATTTTTTTTTCCTGATGAAACTAGAAGCTGGAATTCTCCCTTTGATTTTGTTGGGGATGTATTTTAGCTTAAAGAAGGAAAATCAATCTTTCAGTATGGAAAAGATAAAATATAAAATAGGTAAAGAGGGAAGGAATAAAGCATTGTTCGTATCCACTGGGGACTGAACAAGAAATAGCCATAAATGCCAGCAAGAAAAATTTGGATTTAACTTTGAAGAATTCTTTTAGCAGTCAGAACACATAAAACCCGAGAAAGTTTGCCAAAGGCAGTTGTGGCATTAGGGATTTTTAGGTATGACTTAGATGAGAAGTCTAAAGAAGTTAGACAAGATTTTAAAGAAGAGTTTGAACCACTGTGAGAAATGATTGCGATATACTTGATTCTGCTGAAAGAGCTAGGTTTGTTAGGTGCCCTGTTTGGATCTCTCATCATTTCTTGGAAACACTGCCAGACTGACCTGTTCTGTCTATTGCTGCTGTCTTAAGGATAAGACTTAACGAGAGACTCCTTCTCTCCAAGTTTAGGACTGGCCCTGGATATCCCTGTCTCCCTAAATCAAAAGCAAAATGGGGACATTTCTGTACTACGTCTTTGACCCAGTAGAGCTAAGTAGAATCTAGTTCAGAATATGAAGCATTCTAAAGGTCTCTACCAGAGCTGAAAAGAAATATATTTAACTTATAATGTATTATTTCTTTGAGTTTGAGAATTTGCTTTGTAGGAAAGAAAATGGCTTCTGTCACCTACCTTTCATTCTGTACAACAAACATGCATGAGTTTGGTTTATTGAGAAACAGATTCAATCATCATGTAGAACTTTTCCGCATCATAATTTTGCTTCACTTTTTTATTGTTGCTATTGTTTTTAGAGCAATTAATTTGAGATCTTGGGGCCTGTTAATGTGAGAGCTGAATATCTGCTTTTTTTTCTGAGCTTTTGTGTACTGAAGGTGAAGAATGAAAAGTTCAGTAAGACAGAACTCCTGTCCTCAGTCCCTCTAGTTTTTGAGTAACAGAAGATAAAATTTAAAGCAGTTTGAACATTCACTGACTTAAGTGACTTCCTCTTCTCCATGCTTAGACTTACTCTTTGTGTGTTTACTCTTCCAGGACAGATGGTGTGAGTGTCTGAAGCAGGAGAATACATACCACAGTTGTGTTAATGCTGTTTTCATCTTTTCTTTTGATGTTGCCAACTGTTTCATTTTAGCAAAGCTCTTGCCACAGGTGCATGATTCAGTTGAATCACCTTTCCAGAAATTTCTGTAGAATAATACAGCAGTGAGGTAGAATCTAGTTTTTGTGTATTTTTTATCCTTGGTCTCCTTGGAGAGGCTGACTGTTCATTCCTTGGTATCTTGGTGCTGAATTTCTTATTTTTATTTCTTAATACCGTTATTATAGATATTACCTCTACTCTTACCACACATGAATTATTTAGAATCATGGAAAAGGGCAAAGGAGAAGAAAAATGCACCTGTATTTTACAATACCTCATAAATTAGGGATTTTCTCTTACTATATTATAAAAAGAATATTAGGCCTGTTTCCTTTCTTGGGCTTCATCTAAGCTTCTGGTTTGCTTTGATGTAGATCTAAGATCTGACTCACATCAAGGAGAAAGGGTCTGAAGATTTTAACTTCAAATATTAAACTTTGAAAATAATGTGACCTTAAAAAAACCACAAAATTCCCTGCTTTCAAAAATTTTCCAAATTATCCATTCCTAAACATAAGGCACACCATGTAGTCTTGTAGAAAATGGCATCTGACAGCTTCAAAAAACTGTGTAGGAGGGGAAAAAAAATCATTTTAATTGTCAGAGCACTGCATTTGAGCGCTTCAGGGTTTAACTGTGTCTACAGCATGAAGATAATGAGTGCAAGCAAAAACACATCATTGCTCAGATATTTTCACATTATTTTTATGCTTTGTTTTCCTTAAAATTTAGCATTTGATCTCAACAAATATCTCACATTTAATCCACAAATATATGTTGAAAGTGAAAAAAAAAAAAAAAGAGAGAAATTTGTGTTGCTGGAGCTTTGGGATTATTCTTTGCAGTATTTTGTGAAGGCAGGAACGCTCACAGAATTTGAAGTGCAAAGTGTAAAAGAATATTTGATCAATCTACGTTTTGATTTTTAAGTAAATCTTCGTGTCATACTCAGGATTCTAAGAGCAATACTTATACTGACAGGAGTCAGATCCAATAGTATGTGACCCAAATAAGCAATGAAATCTAATTGAAACTTTTCAAATTGCAGATGTTGGTATGAAGTGTTTGCTTGTGAACAACCTTCAGAGCAAAACTTGTTCATCTAATTATCCACTGGGTGATTCTAAATAACAAATATAATTGAGCAAACTGTAAGCTACTCTTCAACAACTCTTAAACAGAAAGATGCTTGATCTGTCCAATTATTCACAATGTATTTGTTCAGCTGTAAGAGCAGGGATATCTGCAGAGGTTCCCTCCAGCAAATTATATCGCTACTAATATGATTGCCCCATGCTTGCTAAGTTTGTTCATGTAAAATTCCTACTAACATCTAATGTCTGCAGAATGTTGAAGCAGAGGCTGGGGGTTAGGGTATCGTGGCTTTGGAGAGCTGCAGGCGTGTTTACAATGTCCATTGCTGCACAGATTTTTGTGTCCATGAACATGAATGCAGTTTAGAGTCCAGTGCCAGATATATCTGCAGCTTGCATCTCACTGCTACAAAGATCATAAAGGTTCTTCTCCTTGCAATATTTACTTTTTTTTAAAATTTTTTTTTTATTATTATTATTGTGGTATATACTTAGCACAGAAACATCGGAAGTTCTTGTACTTTTCACAGGTGATGTATGAGATATGTCAGTCTTTAAGACCCTCAGGCCCAGATGTCGTACACAGCATACTTACACCCACATGGACCTGCTTGTAACACATTTCATTCATAGTTCCTGCCTGTTCTTCTAGGACTGCTAGCAGGAGAAAATCTGCTTAAATTCCAAATGATGGAGTTTGGGGTAGGTCCTATCAAATTTCTGCTGGTTTCCATCCCATTAGAAATGTGCTTCACATTTTCATATTTCACTCTAATGGTGTTGATTCTGGTTGACAAATGCTTAGATCATATAACCGCATAATTTTCTTATAATTTCAAGACAATATACATCAGCTTGTTGTCTCATTACTTTCCTTTGTTATCCTGTCTTACATCATGATCTGTAGCCTGGTATTTCCATCTTTCGTTATTTGTACCCATTAATTCTCTAATTGTTTTCATCATGCCACCATCTGAATAAAAGTTGTATTCCCTTAAGAAGACAAGGAAGCTTTTCATGTTGGCAGCAGAAGAGATCACTATCTAATCCTCAAAACTGTAAGTTTTGAATGTAACATGTGCTGGGTGTCCATCCCCAGGTGCTGTCAGCAGGGGCTGCTGGGCAGCCTCTAGTAGGAGTGACTGGAGCTGCCCCATGATGGACATGGCCAGTTCCAGTCATCTCACATCACTCCTTTGCAGGGCCCAGTTGAGCCCCTCAGCCAAAATGGTGGCATCTCTGGGAAAACAAAGTTAAGAAAGGGCAAGACACTGCATGGCAGTGAGGAGTGAGGGCAAATGTGAGAGCAATAGCCCTGTGACACCACTGTGAGAGAATAAGGAGGGGAAGGAGGTGCTTCAAGCACCGGAGCAGAGACTTCTCTGCAGCATTTGGAGGACCATGGTGGAGCAGGTGGGTATTTCCGGAAGAACTACAGTCTGTGGAGAGCCCACATAGGAGCAGATACTCCTGAAGGATTTCAGCTCCTGAGAAGGACTGATGCTGGAGAAGAGGAAAAGTGTGAGGAGGAAGGGGCAGCAGAGAGAAGCTGTTCCGGACTGACTACAATCCCCCATTCCCCATCCCCCTGTGCCATTTGAAGATTAGAAGAGTTGGGAATGAAGGACTGAAGTTGGGCCTGGAAAAAAGATATGGTTGGGGGGAAGATGTTTTGATTTGTCTTTGTTTCTCACTATTAAAATCTATTTTAATTGGTAATAAACTAAATTAATTTTCCCCAAGTTGAGCGTGTTGTGTCTGTGGTGGTAATTCATAAGTGACCTCCCTGTTTTTGTCTTGACCTTTGAGATTTTTTTTTCCAACTTATTTTCTGCCCTTTGTCCTGCTGAGGAGGGGGAGTGTGAGAGAACCTGTGTGGGTGTCTGGCAGCTGGTCGAAGTCAACCCACCACACATGTAAACTCATGCAGTCAAAAGTGATTTGAATTAATGAGTGTTTTTCTTCAAGTAACACTGGAAGTAAATGTATGAATATTTATGAAATATATTCCATCTACATACACCTAGTGTGGTTTGGATGCATCTTCCATGTTTTACAAATGGTGAATACTTTCCACCATATTCTCCATTTTTAAGTTATGAGAAATCTTCAAGTTTATAATGCTACTTATGCAAGAATTGCAAATGACTAGAAAATCTGACAAATTATTATTCTGTGAATCTCTCCTCACTTGGTCCTGTCAAGTGACTATTTGAAGACCTGCCTTCAAAGAAAAAAATACATCTCAAACAACGAGATGCCTTTCTGCTATAAAATCTATATGATTTTTCCCTATTGGATCTTACAACATGGGTTTGGTGTATTCCACTGACAAGAAAATTTCCATGTTGAAAATCCCTATATGATGTCAACAAAAGCAAGAACTGTGAAGAAAGATTTACTTTCCCGGTGCACAGAAGAAAGCTGGAACAAGAGATCAGGTCCTTTAATCCTGAATACTGAGTCTAGGCTAATTTAAGAACAACCACTGTAGGGCTGATTGATGAGGTAGGTGGTCTGTTTTTTAATCTATATGGGATTTTATTTTTTAATGTTTGTAATTCTTGATTTCTATTTCTGTTTCTCTTTTCAGCTACCTCTTATAATAAAGAAAGAAGGAATGGGAAAGCAAGGAGATGCAGGACTGCCTTATGAAGGACACATTTGGGAAAGGAGGAAGTCTCGAGCCTTCTGGAGACATTACTATCTATAAGATGGATATGAACTTACACAGCAACCTCATCTGAAATATGCCATCTGAGTAACAATTAAGACGATATTCTCTATACAGTGAAAAGCTTGATGAACTGGCGGAACTCACATCTCTGAAACTTCACAGACTTAAAAGATTATGCTACAGGGCTAACATAATTAGAAATACATGACTTTATACAGTCCTCTGAAAGAGCGATTTTAACAACAGTTTTACAGACCTGTTATTCCACTGCTATAAGTAATATAATTCCAGGTATAAATAATACAACTATGGGCCTTGAAACTTTTATTTCAAAGCCTTATTGTCCTTTTGGGTATGGAATACTTCATTAAAAATCCTACCTGTCTAACTTCTTTACTTTTGTGCCAAGGCCATTTTATGCTGATAGAATTTAAAATTATGCTGGATTCTCGGCATGGTTTATTAATTAAAGGACTGGAGGATATTTGATAAAAGAATTGCTTAATAAAAGAACTAATTGTTCATATCCAGAAATACAAACTTTACTGAAGATCATACTGCCTAGCAGTATGCTGAGGCCAGGCTTGTTGCCTGAAATGCAAAGTATTACTAGATCTTCCTTTCCCTCTGGATTTTGAATAATGCTACAGTTTGATAAAAAACTCACCAGTTGAGAAGGCAAAATACAGGGTCTTAATTAAGAGCTTACAAATAATGTATTCTGCCTTTTCACTCAGCCTGACAGCTCCTTACTTTGTCACTGATATTGGCTTTGTTCATATTAAACTGAATCCATTTATACACTAAGGGACAATTCTTACCTCTGGTGTAAACACTTCATCCTACTGAAGCTAATGAAACTGCCCCGAATTACACATACAGTGTATCTAGCCCTTAGTCTGGAACTTTCCAAGCCAAGACATTTAGTTTGAGATTTACTCCTGTAAGTGGTTTTAAAGCTTCATAAAGAGTTAAACCACAGAATATTATAAAAAATAATAATAAAAACAATATTTAAAATTGCTTATCCTTTGGAAGAGAGTGTATTAAAAAAGTTGCACTTTTTTTTTTTTCCCCTTAAAAATACTGTTCTTAAAGAAAAAAACTGGAGAATCATCAAGGAACTACCACCCCAGCTTTCTGGGACTCAATAGTAATGCAGAATCTCTTTGATCACTTAGGTTTGGGAAACAGGTTGGACTCTTGAGAGGCATCACACTCCCTAGATTTGTAACATTTATCATCAACAGCAGTGAGGTAGAAGAGTGATAGCTTGTGTCAAAACAGTCAAGTGATGTTGTAGCTATACCTTATGTGGTGGTGTATAAATAACTAGGATGACAAGATGTGTGCTCACTGCTGCATATACTACGGATGTTGTCTGTGCATGTGTCTGAAAAGTAATCATAATTAATACAGATGTTCATTGGCATTTAACAGTCCTTGCTGTTTCCCTATTGGTCTCTTTTTCTCTTTTAATTTCGGAATACATCACACAGCCCTGTATTGCTAAAGCACACAGGTTGCAGAATATGTTAGCTGTTGTGACTTCAGTTACAGATGTGCTCTCTAAAGTTATCAGCTCCCTCTGCTATTTTTAAAAAAGATGGTCCACAATGCAAGAGCAAGTGGAACTTAATGATGGGAATGTCTCATATGCTTTAAACAAATTAAAGGAATTTCTCTTCATACTCAGGATATGGGATAGCAATTTGGCTAGGGTGCGGGATTCATTTCTGTAAATCTATTGCAGTAGTGGCTTTTAAAAGGATGTTGATGTTTTTGAGAAACTAAGGATAATATAATCCAAGACAGGGAGACTTAAGGCTTTATGAAACCTTTCTTACCTCGATGTTGATCAGGAGCCATCCTGGACTAGGAACCCTGCTGTGAAATCTGTACCATCCTCAATACACCACATGATAAACATCTTTAGGAGCTGCATGGTTTTTAGAAATAGAGCAGCAAGTCAGCAAATGGTCTTAAAAGAACTGTGTGTGACTCATAAAAACACATCATGCTTTTATACATACGGCTGGCTCAAATTCATCTGTGACACTATATATGAGAAATAAGTGTAACCTCTGCCAGGATTCAGTGTAAGAACACATTGCATAATTTTAAAGAACATAAAGAGAATTCTAATATCTACTATCTTTCAAAATACTACTGTTCCATTTGCACAGAAGGACAGAGCTTTCTAATATTTCTGTATGTTTCTTTTTTTACATACAGCTTTTGCAAATAGTATTTCTACATTATCATGATCTTAAAAATTAGACAGGAATTTTTACAGATAGTCCTGAGATGTAAGGTGCTACTAACTTGCAAGACTATACTGCTGAGGACAGCCTTTTTTTTTTTTTTTTTATTTTTCATAGGCAAAATCAGCCAAGTAAACCAGCTTTTCAGCAAAAACACTACTAAGAAAAGCCTTTAAAGAATAAAATTTCAAAGATGCTAAAGGCATTTTCCTAGATGACAGTAGCAGCCATGGAATACATCAAGACCTGGTTCCGGGCAATGCCAAGTGCAAGAGTTTATGCCCCATAAATTTCAAATTATGCTTAACATCGTAGCCCTGATTCATGGACTCTCAGAAAATGTCCTTTTGGCTCCCACCACAGAATGAGTTTGACTGCTGCACTGGATATGCACAAAAATGTGGCCAGCTGGCCTGGAGTCATGTTGTGTCTAGTATTGTCTGAGCCGTGCACATTGCACATTGTAGTAGGGGAAAAGAGGCTGCTTGTAGGCAGAAACAATCAGTGGATTGTCTCGAACTCCAGGCCCTTTCTTGCAGAATGGTAAACATTTTTGATTCTCATTACATTCAGAAAGCATTGAAGTAACTCAGCACCTCATACGATGGACGATGAGTAATTGGGAGAGCTTTTTTAATAGGTGAAAGTAATAAACCAAAAATTAACATGGCAATATATTACAAGTGAATATGCAGAATAGTTCTTGGGTACCTCCCAGGACTAACCTTGCATTTTTCTCTGCTTGTCTCAAGGATTGTCTGGATTCCAGGTTCTTTCCTCTCGTAGAGGAAATTGGCAATTGGCAGGAGTCATACAGACCCATAGATATTCCTTTGCACACTTTGCTGACAGCTTGGCTCCTCCACTGTCTTTGTACAAGTCAGTCTGGCAGAGAGGTCTGTGGTAATATCCTTACACCAGCCTTGGAAATGTGAGGGTCCAAATAAATTCCTTAGACTGTGGTTATATATTAACGGATCAAGTTGTAGGAAAAGGTAACGACTTTTATTAGATCAATTGGTATAGCTGGAAAAACCCAGATGAGCTTTTGGATATTGAAAGTCTTGTTTAGATGTGAAAGACAAACTGGTTGGAAAGGCATGGGTATTTTTTCAAAATAAAAGAAGGATATTACTTCAACCTATGCTTTAGAGACTCATTTCTATCTTTAGGATGTCACAACTACTGCTTCTGCTTTGTGCTGCTTCTACTTACTGCTATGATGTCTTTTACACTTGAAATAGTCTTAACATGACCTGTTTATGATCTGGACTCAATTTTGACAGATTGTGTAGGATTTTAATGATACCTATATGTTGTGCTAATTCTTTGTATCAAGTAAATTTAATCAGGTAGTAACTACATTTGTTTAAAAACCACAGGAGACTCTGAAAACAGCCACAGAGGGGCAGCAGACATTTACACTCAAATGATACGATGCTTGTATGCGTTCCTCACCAATTCTGTTTTCTGTTTAGTGAAAAGAAAAACCCTAACAACTCAGGAAAATTGTCAAGCTAGGCTTTTCCTTCGGGAAGCACAATCTCCTCTTCATTTCCTTCCTGAAAATGTCATTAAAAATGTAGGATAAAAATGCATACTTACAGACAAAAACATTAATCCTTTTATTTATTTATTTATTTATTTAGTCTTTTTTTTCAGCTTTCTTTTCCAAGAAGGTCTGATGCCTAATATTGAAGTTTAGGCCTATTATATTATCCCTATACATTTTGATTTTCAGAGATAATGTTAAAAGAACACACAAAAAATTACTCACCCTCACTGGCAGAGAAATTGTTGGCTTTTGTTATTTCTGCAGTAAAGGTATCAAACAAAAGCTCTGAAAACTCCTTGAACAAGTAATTTCCCGTATAGCAGTTATTTTTTACTACTGATAAGAACTAAAGATTGAATGTCAGTTCCAATAGAAGCTTTCTACAGAGAAACAAAAAAATACATTTGAGAACTTCTTTGCCTTTTTGTTGATATTCGGGACAGAAACTTGAAGATATTTTGGTAAACATCTTACATATGGACATACATAAAATTTAATTTTCATTATGCGTTTTCTGTCATTCTGATTTTTTTTGTTCTGTAAAAACTACTGCTTGCAATAGTGGCCATGCCACTAAGATATGATTATTTTGTATAATTTCAGATAATTATAACTCTATTTAAAAACAGTAGCTTATGTGGTAGGATCCTACCATAAGCTTTAAGTAATGTGCAAGCTTATGTATCTTTCCCTGAAACAGGCCTACTTAAAGTAGCTGATATGCAACATTTAATTTTCTGCAAGTGATTTATTGCACTGTTTGTGTTGCAATTGCAGATCTTTACATAAAGTCCTGGATTTTTATTCTTTCATTTTCAGCAATTCAGTTTTTCCAGAATGTGACTATATAAGCTGAAAATTCTTATGTTTGTTCACTTAGATGTGAACATTTCTCCAAAGTTAAAAGGCAATCTATTCAATTCATTTTTAATGACCTGAATATTGTGAGAACCCTGTGGTTTTCACATTTTCAAAAAATTGCTCACTTTTTATTTCTTCTTGGATCACTCAGAAATCTGTTGAATGTAATAACTCAAACTTGGCATGAACAACATTACTAAGTTGAAATACGAGGTTTACTAAATACAAATTGAAATGGCAAAGAACCTCAAGCTCTGCATACGCAAGCTCTGCGTATAACACACTCCGCATAGTACGCAGTTTTTTATTGATATCTTCAAATTTTGCTTCTGCAGGCACTGCTACCTGCATATCGATGATTCACAAGACAGAGTCAAACTGTGCATAAAGAGGCAAATAATAAGTATATTACTCTGCCTGAGCAGCCAGGCTAACAATGCAGAGGTACCATTTTTCTCTTAGCTATATTACAACAATAAAATTATGGCACAGGTGTTCCCTCAGTCCAATGGCTTGAACTGTCCCTCTCTGTGTGCTTACTCATGTGGACTCTATTTAGGCTGGAAGAAAATACAGTGTTGTTCTTTTGAAAGAAGGACTTTCACCCTGTTTAAACCCTGAATATGCTGACAAAGATACTGATAAAAGGAAGGAAAGATTCCTTTTCCAACACAGTGGATGCACTGAAGGTACAACTTGTCTCTGTCTCTTTCCCCTCAATTTTTTATGATTTGCAAAAAATCGTGTTACTCTCTAAATGTGATATTGTACCACAAATGAAGACAGGTGAAAAATCAAGTGATACATTTCATATGACCTGCTTTAGTAGATTTATCTTTACTGAAACAGTCAGTTCAGATAAATTTGAATTAACTTTCTTCCAGACAACTTACTTACCCTGACTGAAGAGCAGTGACCTACACCAGCCTTGCTAAAGTGAGAGTAACCACACTTTGTGATGATACAGCTCCAGTGGTTTGATTAGCATATCAAACTCTTAGCAGTTGGATTAAACTAGCCCCTGTCAGTACAGCGTCAGCACATGTATCTGCACAGACTTAGTACGCACCTATTCCTCTACGGTATATCCATGCAATGTTCTCCCATCCTCTGTTGGTTCTTCACTCATGCTGTTACTCTTTTTTTGTTTATTTGCTTATTGTAAACCGGATCTTCTGCCAAGAAAAAGGTGCTTGAGGTCACACCCTAAATGAGCATTAGGAACATTCAAAAGCTTCAGTCGAATCCCACCAAGGTTATGGCACTAATGGACACATGAACAACAGTTTAATGTTTAAAACTGGAGCAAATCACACTTGTGACAGCTGCTTACAATACAGTAAGTTGTGCATCTGAAAGCATGAGAAATAAACAGGCTGTGTATTGAAAGGCATACAATTAACATGTGACAATGTTGCCTCTGATTCATCCCAGTATAAATTTGTCACTGCTAGAGCTGGGCCATATTGTTTCTAGAGGTTGAATCGTGATCATGGCTTTTAAAAATTTGGACAGCTTAAAATGCTTGTTAACCCATTCATGTATCCATGGCTTTCGTTGGCTTTGTAGATGCTGCATTCACTGCAGAAATACTAAGCTATTGTTAAGGTAGCTAGCCCAGGTACTTCCAGGTATCTGGGCAATGAGCCAATAATTCTGTGAAACCTGTCCCTTTAACTGCTTATCCAGCAATTTCAGCTATTGCTGTTGATATTTGCGGCGGCATCAAACAAAGAGAAAGAAAATGATTACAGCTAAAAGAAAATGGGTGAGAAGCAGCCCTCAGAAATGGAGGGGTGGGAGGAAATGATATAGAAAATTATATAGAAAGTAGATGTGGCTCTATGCAGTGTGACTTGTTACACAGCATTAATACTTCCTTGAAGGAATTCCACCAAAGAAATGCAGTCCAAAGTACTTGGTGTGTCTTTTACACACCAATAGTTGGAATGAGTAGAACCAGAAGTGAGGTTTGCAGTGACAGAAAAATAGCAGTAAAAGAGGTCTCACAGACCTATAAAGTTCCTTGGTAAGAACAGGTGCACTTTTTCCACAAATGCACATTGGTCGTGAGTAGGACACACAAGTAGGTTCACTGGTTTGAGGATCTCTGCTGAACCAGAAGTGGTAAAAACAGAGCTATTGTAGATGATGTGCATTTGTTCCTAAATCACTTGCAATATCCTTTCAATTTATATATAGATTTTTATTTACCAAATGGCTTGGATGAACAGATTTTATTCTATCTTTTTAATAACCTATTCAAACATTTGCTATTAATTGTTTCATGGTTGTGAAATACAAGTTTCTTCATTACGGTGTCCATGCCACAAGATAACTGTAATCATGTACTTTTATGCTACAGTATCAAGTGCTGAACAAACTTGTTTGCTTATAATGATGTCTGAGGAAGAACAGCAATTTCTCTAACACTGCAATGAGCAAAACTCCCTTTCCATAAATGCTAAGAAACAGTTAATAACAAGGGGCACTAAAAGCATCATAAAATCCAAATGTTTGGAATTCAGATGAAGGCTCATGAATATTGCCTTACTAAATGCCATGACACATTTATGACTTCAGGGCAAAATATATGAACACCAGACAATGTGAACATATTAATTAATGCTAATTACATCTCTGCAGTACAGATGGGCTCTATTCTCTTGACGTGAGTATGTAATACATTTTGCATAAATGTCAGTTAATGTATTTATGCAGAAAAAAATATGTAGTTTGCAAATACATAATCAGCTGTCTTTTATTTGTGAAGATGTTGTGTGCTACAGTCTGTACACGTTGACCTGCAAAGTGAATGGTGCGGATTTTTGCCACCATATTTACTCTGTTACAATGACTCCCAGGGATCCTTAAGGTTTCTGCCTTTCCTGCCGTGTGATTATTAGTACAGCATGGATGCGGATGCAGATGCAGTATGGGCAGGGGCTGCACAGCCTCCTCTGTGTCATGTAACTCAGGATGGAAGGCAGGAAAGATTTTGTCTTTCAAAATTCCACCCCTCCTACAGGTATGAAACCTAACTCAGATACATCTGCACTACTTCTACTGTTTCCAGTGTACATTCCTATACTACATGTATGCGTCTTTGTGACAGCTGGTCATACTCACTGGTGTGAATAGGAGGTAGGATTTTTGTCTTCCTGCATCTCCTTCCCTTTGGAACTGAGCATCACCGTTACAGATCTCCAACAAATATTCTGCTCATAGAATCATAGAATAGTTTGGGTTGGAAGGGACCTTTAAAGGTAATCTTGCTCAGAGCCCCATCCAACATGACTTTGAACATTTTCAGGGATGGGGCTTCTACTACCTCTCTGGGCAACCTGTTCCAGTGTTTCTCCACATCAGCGTAATTTTTTTTTTTCCCCTCTATCTACTTTAAAGCTACCCTTTTTCAGTTTAAAGCCATTACTCCTCATCCTGTTGCAATAGGCCCTGCTAAAAAGAGTGTCCCCATCTTTCTTACAGGCTTCCTTTAAGTATCGAAAGGCTACAGTAAGGTTTCCCTGGAGTTTGCTCTTCTGCAGGCTGAACAAAACCAACTCTCTCGACTTTTCTCCATAGGAGAGGTGCTCCAGCCCTCTGATCACTTTTGTGGCCCTCCTCTGGACCCACTCTGACAGGTCCATGTCTTTCTTGTACAGAGGGCTCCAGAGCTGGACACAGTACGTCAGGTGGGGTCTCACTAGAATGGAGTAGAGGGGCAGAATCACCTCCCTCAATCTGCTAGCTACACTTCTTTTGATGCAGCCTAGGCTACGGTTAGCCCTCTGGGCTGCAAGGTCATACTGCTGTGTTCAGCTCATGTACAGGTTTTCATCAACCAGTACCCCCAAGTCCTTCTCAGCAGGGCTGCTCTCAATCCCTTCATCCCTTCATATTGATATCAGGGATTTTCCCAGCCCAGGTGTAGGACCTTGTACTTGGCCTTGTTGAACCTCATGAGGATCACATAGACGCACTTCTGGATCTTGTCTAAGTCCCTCTAAATGGCATCCAGTTCCTCAGGTGTGTCAACCACACCACTCAGTTTGGTGTCATCTGTTCAACGGATCAGGGAAGCATAAGGCCTGCAGCTGTCTCCAGCCTTTGCATGCAGAGGCAGAATAGTAAAATGCTTGGTGAACCTAAATAAAGGCTGGACAACAGAAAGATAGGCCATTTTGACAGTTTACTGTTGTATTTTCCAAGTTTTCTGATTGAGTGGCTATTTGTCCTCGCTCTGTAATGTCCTTGTAGAATATCTTCAGAGTGTTTCAGCAATGCCATGAATGAGAAGAAGAGGTGCCTCTTGGATGAATGTTTTGGGTTTTTTTGTATTCAAGAGCTACTATGTTTGTTTAGGCATGGAAGCAACAAACTGCTAGTGTGCTTTCTGTGTGCCTCAGTATGTTGGTAAAGTGCAATATCCCAATACCCCCAGTGTCGTACAATTCCATCTAAGAAAATGCAATTACTTGTAGCCTAGCTTCTGTCCTTTCCTTCCCTTCCCATGCAATTTTTTTTTTCCTAATCTTTTCTTTTGTCAACATAAATTACCTTTCACTTTGGAGCAGGCATAGGTGACAAACATTAGGCTTCAGATGTTTTAGAAATATATTAATTGTGAACCTGACATCTGCTAAATGTCTAGCAAGCTGCTACTGTCTAATTCTAAAAAAAATTCTAATTATCATTAGTTAAGAGTTACAAAAGTGTTACTATGAGCAGTAATGCACTCTACTGTGGATACTTAAAATCACAACAGCAGCATATTCAGGAGCTACTGTCATTCAGTCTTTAACAAAGGTGGCCTCTCAGATGTGCTGGTTTTAAGACCTGACTCTGCAGGTCAGCGTACTACTAAGCTCTTCCATGTCTCTGCGGGACACATTCAGCAATGGGTCCATTCCATGTTATTCAGTCCACTTCCATTCTGGTCCCCGTCTGAATTACGGCACTGAGCACTTACTCAGAACTCCTCTTCCAGTATAACCATAACTAAAAGATGCTGGTTAATTTATCTTAATACAACATTATGTATCACATTAATTTCAAGTAAAATATCTTATTAAAAGATTATTAAACGCGGCGATTAAAAATACACATTCTGGCTTTTTATAACACGAGTTATTATACTAAAATGTTATTGGGCACTTTTCCATTTTCTTAATCAACCTGATGTGTGTGAGCTTGGCTTGAAACAGGCATGTAAAATTAGGCCTTCAGCATTTGTTTCATGACTGGCAATTATTTTTAATACTTAGAGGTGATACTACAGAGCACTTAGGAGGTGACAGTTTGACATTAATAGTTCTCCTCAATATCTTAGGTGTTTTGGAAAAGCCTGTCTTTAACTAGTTTTAAATAATTATTTGCAGCAGTGGAAGCTTAAGTATGGAGCTCATGCATCATTATTTCAATTTTCTACAGTTTAAGGTGTACTGAATATGTCTCCAGTATTTCCTGTTCAAGTTTCTTAGTATTATGTACAAGATTCTTAGTATTTCCCTCATACTCTTCCCCTTCTATCGTTTGTACTACTGTAATCAACACCATCTTATCTCACAGCATGCAACCTGACATCAGATGTTTTCTTTCTCTATCCACAACTATTATATGTACGAGTTGCAACATTTTTTCTTAAGACTCTCTCTGATATGTATCCTCTTCCAGTGAAACACACACACAGCTAAACCTGTCGTGTAAGATAACAGCATACATTTTTCCCTGATACTGAGTTTTCTTCTCCTAATCTTGATCCTGCCTTTTCTTAATTACATTCCTCCAAAAGAACACTTTTTGTGACATAGACTATGTGACCATTCTCCATGAGTTTCTTCTTCATAAGAACCTACTTCTTGCTGCTAACACTGTTTTCCAACCAGCTTTCTCCTATTCCCTATCAAAATGTGGATTTCTACATCTGCTTGTGAGTGATAGCAGCCTACAGCACTCCTTTGTCGAGACTTCAGAGAAGCACCTTGCTTGTTATGCTCCAGCTGCCCTGCATACTGGGGATGAGATCTTTGTGCATATCTGGAACTGCTTCAATAGCTACAAGTCCCTTCTCAAAGTTCTTCTTCTGCTTAATAATTTCTAAAAGACTGGACACTGCCAGGTTAGTGTGCTGTGACCAGTGCTTCATTGTTTCCTGGTGCCATCTCTGTAAACAACCATCTCTTTTGTGGTTCTTTTGTCTTTCATCTCTTTTTGGGAAGGTTGTTAGGTTGGTACAAGCCAGTCTCCTGCTACCAAAATCTGAATAAATAGTAATATTGACTAATTATATCAAATGTTTGAACAGTTCTACTTATCTTTTAGTCATGCAGCTCAAACTTCTGATGCTGTTCTGCTCACAAAATAGTTATTCTGGTTCTACAATGGAGGCCAAAGAACTAAACTGTGAAGAGTGCAACAAAGAACTGAAAAACATTCACCATCTGTCATTTGAAACACTTCCAAGAAATATAGCAGTGGAATTGAAAAAACCCAACCAAACAACAACAAAAACCAAACAGTAAAAGTAGTTATTGCTTATCAATTTACTTGCAGAATATAATGCAAACAAATTCCTTTAAGTGGAAAATTTTGATTTAGGAGTACACTGCTAAATGAGGTACTACACTGCATACAAATTTTACTACCTGAGATGACAACTGTGACATGACATTGGAGATACCAGCTACTGCTTCTACTATGTCTGCTGCTGCAGTAGAACCCTGTTAGTCACATCCATTATATCCATTATTTACCATTATCTAGTGGATACTAACAAGGAAATCTTGCATGTCGGGATTTCAAACACTTTACAGACATTAGCAAATCAAGCATACACAAGTGTTTTATTGTCTCTGATCAATGTAATTGAACAGATAGCACACAAACTGAATCTACCATGTAGTACATTTCCATGTGTCTGCTATTCTTTCTCAGAGGGGCTGGGAAATGCTGTCTGAGTAGCAAACACTTTTCAAACACTTAAACACTACTTCCTACATTTGCAGCCCAGAACAGACCTGGCATCTGCTACTTTTCCTCTTACTGTGGTGTCAGCAGCAACCTTTTTGTTGTCCTTCTCCCCACCTCATGGTAGCATTCAGTCTGTGAAAGCAGTCGGGGTTGCATTCTTTCATCTTCTACTGATAGAAAGAAAAAAGCAATTTTTTTGTATAGGATGGAGAGAGAAGGTCCTTGTGCATATTTGACAGGTTATAGCTTCCTGAAGAACAAAGGCTGATTGTATAGATTAGCAGAGCTCCTCAGAGCTAACCCTAGAACTTAAGTCCATAACACAAACCCCTTTGAGGATGTAATTTTTTTTTAAAGTAATTAAAAAACCCCAGGAAACTAACAAGAACAGGGAAAGAAAGGAACACCCTCTTTCTGATGGAATGGGTGTGAAAAGATATTTAAAAATGGTAAGTTCTTGAACTCAGTTGATTAGATATACAAACTGAGGTGTGAAGTCCCACAGATGTCTACAGATTTACAGAAATCAAAATGACTATCAGAATAATACCTGAAGAAACAACACTATAACCTTAATTTACGGTACATTAAATCTTAATTTTCAAAAGTGTTGCAACAAATCTACGCCTTTTATGTTGCACAGGACTTCCTGAGACTCTGGCAATTTTGAAAAGATTTTCGAGAGTAGTTATATGGTAAATACATTTAAATTAAATTGTGAGTAATTTGTGCTCCTGCGTAGTAATTTTGTGAATCTGTTCCACAGAAATCTTGTTTACAGCCAGTCTTGGTATGACTAACTTTTGCATGCCTTGTTTCCTCCAAAATTTATACATTGTGTGCTTAACAGTGCAAAGGAGCCTCGAGAACCTCGAACTGGGCTGCAGAACAGTTACCATGCTGCACTAGATTGTTGAGCAAAAGAGATAAACTGAAGATTCCTAAGACCCTTGCCTGGCCAGGAAGTATTTGTCTAAGTCAGGGTTGTGGGAAAGCACTGACTGGCCATTTCTGGAGTGGGGTACCTAAGACGGACATTCCAAAAAAAAAAAAAAGAAAATGTCAGTCAGGTTTTTGTTATTTTAAAGAAAAGGTAGATGATACTATGCTTGTGTGCTTTTTACAGCATTTATTACCCTAAAGTTTAGCATGTCTGCAAAGAATATGGGGATCTAAAGTCAACTCTTGCTCCTTCCTTTAGGAATTTAACACAGAATAAAAAATTATGACAGGTCCTTGGCATTATGTGTGAGCACAGAGAGTTAAATGCAAGGAAAGATGAGAGAATAAGGAACATGATTTTATGTCTCTTAAGCAGTTACAGAAATCTGGAGGTTTGTATTACAATTTTGGATCTCTTACGCTGACCCTGAATTCAGGTGAGTTGCCTTTGCTTATGTAAGATAGGTGGAATCACCAGGGAAAAGGATACATGAGCTTAGTTGTTTTGTGATTCCAAACACAGTTTGAAAGAGCTCATCCTTGTTCCTACATTTCCTTTCCTCTGCAGCTTACTGTTTCTGACTCTAGTCAGGAAGCTTGGACTTCTGTAAAACAATCTTAGTCCAAGTTCTCTGACTGGAGACGGAAGTAATTGTGGGAGAGGAAAGAATTAAGACACAGATGCCATTTGGGACAGTTCCGATGCGACTGAGTGAACTGAACTTCATCTTCCAGGTCTTGCCATAAGGGCATGCTCTACTTGTTCATGCCAGTTCACACCAAAGGGAAATCCCTTAATTATGACAGAGAGACAACCAGTACTTGCCCCTTATGCATTCATTTCCTCATGTTTCTCATTAGGTTACTTCATAGTTCTTGTACAGTTCTGGAGCTTGTCTAAGCCACTGCACCAGGAAAACACAATTTTCCAGATCAGTGGAAAAAGAAAGGGAGACAGAATGATGGGATAAAGGAAGATCCTAGCTCTGTAATGATGTAATAAAGGCAGGACTTCACATTGCTACAATATTACTGTCTGTCATTTTCCCATGTATAACATATATGTTTTATTTCTCTATCACATTGCAAATATAAACTGTTCGGGCTCAAAAATTCCTGTATAAGACTGACTAACAAAAATCTTAATTTCAGTAACAAGGCTAAGGAGAGCAACATGGGTTTGCCTCTTTTTAAAAAGTATGACAATGGTTTGAGAAGTTGGGCTGTCTTAATACTTCAGTGCAGGGTTCTTGATGTTTGCTATGCTGTTGATCTTTATGTCTGCTCACAGCCAGTCAACTTACAGAGTTTTGGAAAACTGCCACTCTGCCAATATTACCAGAGATGTGCCTAAAATTCTTAGCCAAAGTTCCCAAAGATTCTGCACTGGGAATCTCAGGCCCCAGCTGAGAACCTTTATCATATCTTGCCTGTCAGTCATCCTCGAGTTCTCCAAGTGTTGTTGCTCAACAACTATTGGCATACAGTTCACAAGATGCAAAATCTTGGCTATTTTTCAGTAAATAGTATTTGGATGTGGAAGGCAATGCTGTAAATGAAAGAGAAAAAGGGAAAAACTGGAGTGATCTGACGGGGCAAACTTAGAGAATTTTATTTTCCATCTCTGTCGCATAATTAGATACTATGCATGTACCTTAAACTAGGCTTCTCTCATCTTTACATGACCACCAATTTTGTATTTGTTTTCTGGACACTGGACTTGAAACACTGCAGCTTCATTTGAGAGAGTGCTCATAGCAACCTCTGAAGTTAACAAATGCACTTGGAATTTAATGAAGTCAGTATTATGCTGCTTACACTGAAAAATCACATCGTAAGAGTCTCAAACCAAGTACTCAAAATTAGTAAGTACTTTTGACCTAGTTTCTTTGTGTGTTTCATAGACAGTAAAAGAAAGAGAGTCGTATCTCTAATCACATTTGTGAAAATAAATGTTTGGAAAGTATTCAGTTCCTGTACTGATGTGCATTATGGAAGAACCTCTAAGACAATTCATAATTCAGAGCAGGAGTTGAATTGTGTACAATAAATAGGTCATAGGCTACACTGCACAACGAGAAGAAAATAGTTTATTGGCAAATGAGTCATTAAGGGAGCTCAGTGCATTATGGGCACTGGGTGAATACTAGCTGTGCAACTCCAGTGTTCTTTTAATGTTTTTATGTTTAATATCTGAAGCAGTAGCCTTTATTACTTCTAGCAGAATTAAGCTTAGGGCTTTAGGAGACAATAATTAGAATCTAATTTTTAGACAGAAGAATTTAAATAGAATAATTTTAGGTTATAGAAATTTGAGGAGATAATTTCATATCCTGTTTTACTGTATAGATGCTATTTCATACTGTAAAATCAGTTTCTGAAATTCCTCTTATCTCTTTACATACTTCAGAGTTTTGTGATCTCTATCAAACACTGAAGGCATTTCTTTCTTTTAATAAGTTTCTGACAATTTTCTTAGTTTTAACTACAGAGATTAGTGCGTAAGTGGAATTACGATAAGCAAGTGAGAAAAAATTAAGCAGCTACAGAACAAAGGAGCAATTTCGGTTCTCTTTGTTTCTCTTACTCTTTTACTCATTATTTATTAGTCCCTATTTACATAGCTCCAATAATGAACAGACACTTCAAGCAGAGGTTTGGTGCATTTTTACATCCTTTGTAAGTATTCTTTAGTAGAATCAGGCAACACCAGGACTGACATATATATTATTAGTCTGTTAAAACCATGACAAATTAAACAATAGGAAATTAAGTTTAAAAACCTTTCAGGACTAACAGGGAAAAAGCACAATAAAAACATTTATGACCTTTGAAAGTCAACATGAAGCATTGGTCTTGGGTAGAAGCATGCACTTATGCTTTTCCTGAGCATATATGAAAGGAATCAGATAGCTGTTTGGGGCAGTTCTTTAAGAATTCTGTATTTCACTGATAGCAGTGTTGGCTGGTGCAGCTGGACAGGAAGGGGTGCCATAAAACCATATGAGACATCTACAGGAAATCTAAATGAAAACCTTTTTTTTTTTTTTTTTTTTTTTTTATTAAAGGGGTGGAAACAATAGTGTTAAATAAACTAAACTTCCAGGAACCAAAGAGAAAACAGTCAAAGACCTTGATCTTAGCTGGCTGCAACAAGAGAGTGAATTACGAAACCTTTAAACCTCTTCTGGCACAACAATATCACTGCCAATCAACAAAAGGGAGAAACAGCACATGTAATCAAGGAACATCAAGCATGTCAAAGGATTAGGTACATTGAGAGGGATGACTGGAAAAGAAGTCCTTCTGATTCTCTAGTAGATTTCTAGGTGGAGTGATAAAAAGTTTCAAACTTTGATGCCTCATTTATGATACCAATGCAGTTAACCCAGAATTCTCCTGGTCCACTCCATTAAGCGTGAGTAATCTCCCTCATAGTTATTCTGCCATCATTTGCTACAACTTTGCATACTCTAAAGAGAAGGATGAAGTGGCATATTTCTCTGCCCAATCCTGTTTTAATTTAAAGGGTTTGTAGACTCTGTGTCTCCCTGCCTTTTCTTTGAGAAGATGAGCTTGTCCCAAGCCATTTGAAGGCTTTTGTCCAATTAAGAAAGAAAAATATCTGTGGCTTTAGAAATATCCACTTTGGAATATAACAAGTACAGAGCTGTTACCCACCACAGAGTTCTGCACAAAAGCATAACCTTGCTGATTTAAATGACAGTATGTAAAAATAACATTGCTCACTCAGACCTTGATTCTGCAGACAGCTCTGAGTGAATGGATACCTGTTCTTTTGAATAATAATCAAGACTGTCATAGATATGGATGACTGATGACCCCCCTTTTTTCTTTTGTTTTGTTTTGTTTGTTTGTTTTGGTTTTTTGTTTTGGTCTTTCAGGGCTAGACTTTCATAAAGCACAGATAAATACCTGTGAAAAACCGATCACCTTTAAGGGCCTTGCACACAAAATTGGTAGCTGACAGTAACGATTCTGAAAAAGTTGTCTCAGGTTTTCTGCTGTGAAGGAGGCAGGTGACCCATTTCCTCCTTAGATGTATTATGTGACTTGATTTTACTAGTGGACTTTCCTACTATTACTTCTGCTAGCTTGAGTACTAGGAAGTACACTTGCCTAGAGCATGCTGATCAGTGTGTTCTGCTCTAGTGACAGAGAACTTACAAAGCCTCCCAGCTGTTCCAGTCAGTGGATGTGGGCACACAGAACAGTAGCCTGCTGTGATCTCGATATTGATTTCAGTATTTTTTTTGTAAGTAAGCCTTTAGGTACATGTGGACACAGGCCAGGCTTCAGAGCTTTCTGGAGGAAGAAAGCTGGTGCCCATTCATCACCTCAGTGCCAGCTCAGGCTCTGCCTGTGTGGGCTGAGTCTTCCCTAGGCAGAGAAGAAGGTGCCATTGTGGAGGTGCCACATCACAGGGACCTCAGGTTTTCTTCCAGTCTGGCCACACACAGCCACTGTGGCACAACCAGAGTTGGCAGCTGCTAGTGCCAGGGATAAAGAAGCACATTTAAATCTTTGTCAGTTCTGCTCCTTGCTTCATCCCACAAGCTGAAGCGTAGTGTATAAATGCTGCCAATAGCTTGAACTAAATTTAAAACAAAAAGTGCTTTGCCAATTAAGCAAAATATTTGGGTGACTTGACCTGAGATTTTAACCAAGGGAGTAAGTATTTCATAAAAGAATACACTAAGGGGATGGTATAGATCTTAGTATAACATGCTCAAATGTTACATACTGTGCTTTAAAAAATAAATAAGTAAAAAGGAAATTGAAATTTTCCTTATAAAAATAAGAACAAATCACCACTGGCTGTTTGAAAAATGAGCTAGGGGAATGTCACAAAATACAGGGAGTAAGACTAAGCAGTGAGTGGCAAGCCAATGGAGAGGAATTTGACTGTGAGGAACAGTTGCTGAACATGTAAATAAAATTATAGATGATTAGAGATAGAGTGAGAGAGAAAATAAATATACACAGAGACAGCATGAATAGCTGCATGCCAGCGTGTAGTCAAAATAGTATGAATTTACCACACGTTTCAGACAAGTCATTCCTCAAATGTCAGAAAAATCAGGACTCTAAGGGATGTTGAACGTGTATGTAGCCCACTAGCCTCTGTAAGTCAGGTTGATCTGCACTTAAACTGTAAAGATATAGGTCTAACAGATGTCTTAAAATCCTAGAATGATAGAAATTCTACACTTCCCTAAGCAATCTATACCAGTGTTTGGGATCTTGCTATTAAAAAATCCTCCCTGAGGTCTACCCTAAATCTTCTTTGCAACAGTGTAAGCGTTCTACATTTTTTTCTTTAGTCTTATGACCTAGTGAACAGTTTGGGGTTTTTTTCTTCTTTGATGCTACCTTTTACATACTGGAAGTTTTCACTTGAAATTAAATATCTGTAATGCTTTTGATGTTTCTTATAGGTCATATTCTTTGGATATTTTTCATGCTTACAGATTTCTTCTGAATCATTTTTCTTGAAATGCAATGCCAAAACCTGGCCAGTTTTCCAGCAAATGATTTACTAGGGTTGAGATGAAGAGAAATATTCTTTCAAATTCTTTCATATGATTATACTTCACTGCTTGATGCTTTTAATTTTCTGGAGCACTATGATATTTCTGACACTTGCTCTGCTTGTCATCCACTATATCCCAATCCCAAACAAACTTTTCTGCAGAACTTCTGTCTAGAAAATCATAAGCATTTGATAAGAACTTGTGGCCTTTTGTGTCTGACTGAAAGGCAGTACAATGAAGAACCACGTTCACAACAAAAGCCAGTATGCAACAGTTCTAAGAAGGGCATAACAGTGATCCTACTTCTGCTTTATATTCTCAGCCTAGGAGCAACCTGGATTGAAGGCCATCAAAGGGACTTTTCTGCATCAAGTTACCCATCACTTTTGGAAGTAATTTGTACTTCTCATGTCCAAACTGTTCCGTGGCAATGAGGCCCACAATTTAGTTGCATATTATATCAAGATTTATTAATATTTAACTTGATGCCTGATAATTTCATTGATAATTTTTGTGAGGTTAGAAATAATTAATAAGCACTTCCTATTCATCTTATTCCAACCATTTACAATTTTATAGACCTATATCATATGCCTCTCTAACATCTCTTCTCAAAGCGTGGAAAGTCTTGATCATTTTTTCTCCTCCATTGTACAGACACTGTTGTTCATCTCAGTGACTAACTCTCCTTTGTAGCTTTTTTACAAATTCTGTAACACCTCTTTTGAAAGGATATAAACAGAACTGTTCAAAACGAGGATCGAGATGAGTTAACATAGTGACATTATGGGATTTTCTGTTTTGCTCTCCCTATTCCCAGTATTTTCTAACATTCTGTTTATTGTTTTGGGTTTTTTTCCCACCTCCAGTGGTTCCAGACCTCTTTCTGAAACATAATAAACATTACATTTTGAGACAGCTGTTATGTATTTATAATTAGGGTATTTTTACTTTCCGTGCATGATATTATATTTGTCACCATTTAATTTGGTTGTTTTTACTGAAAAGTCCTTCAGTATTTTGAGACCCCTGTGGATTCCTTTTCAGTCAGTTTTATGTTTCTCTAGCACGCATAATACTTCATCCCCTGAAAATTCTGTCCTTTTACAATTCACTTTTTCTTATGGTTATGACTGCTTTACACACTAGAGATTCTACCTCATACTCTTAGAGGGTCTTCACTGGTAGTTTCTTCTCATTGTAAAACTTGATTATTTAATTGTAGTCTTATTTTCATATCTTTTGTCTGACAGTGTAACTTATTTTAGTGTTTTTGATAAAAGTATCTTTGAAAAACATATACAACAGATGACGTCTTATTATTTCCTTCAGAGATCTCTAATAGTTTGGTAAGGCATGATTCCCCAACAGAAGTTCTGCTGATTCTTTGTCAGTGTTTATCCATGTAAATACTAGTGTAATATTTAATTATGTAGAAAGAAAACTGATTGAAAATATAAATAAGCTTTACAGGACAGTAGTACCTAAATTTTTCTTGGAGCCTGTTTTAAGCTTGGTGTCACATTTGTCAGTGTCCAGACCTCTGGTCCTAAGACACTAATTTAAACCGCTGGTTATGTGCTGCAGTACTACTGCTGAGCAACCTGGTGTTTGAATTTCTTTACAACTCTGGGATGAATTGCCATCGTGTCCTTGTAATTTAGTACAGTTAATTTTATTGGTTTGTTCTAAAACCTCTTTTATTAATAGTTTTATTAATAGTTTGAATTCAAACAGTATCTGGAGGGACTGAAGGCAAACTGACAGGTTTGTTAAATCTTTCTTTGGTTTGTCTTTTTCTTCTTCTTTAAATACAAATAGTGCATTTACCCTATTTCAATATTCATATCTTATAATACAGGATGAGTTAACATCAATGCTGAATTAATGGAATCCAGCTATTCTTTTGCTACAGCCCAGGGCTACTAAAATCCTCTATGGGCTATAGCTTATGACTTTGCACATAACCCACTGAATTCAGTAGCTGCCGGGGACCCAGCCTAGGCTACATACTCTGTGTGACAGTAAAAACTGGGAGACACAACATGTTCACCAGACTAGTGATGAGATCAAATTCACTTGGTTTTCAGAACTAATCTCTAATATCTATACTGCTTAATACAATACAAGTATTAACTGTGCAGTAGTTCAAGGAGATGTACTAGAAGTGAAACAAATGACAGAATTAATTTACTTGAGGGGCAGCTGGCATGGTGCTTGGACAATGTATTTTGAGTGGCCAAAGATAAATATCACATCCTAAGTTATTTTCAAGGAAGTATCAGAAAAGAGTGCCACGTTGATGAATGGATAATAAAAAGCTGATTTGCACACCAATCTTTCTTTAACACATTAAAAAAACCCAATAAAAAATTAGTAAAAGTTGTGGGATACGAAGAGTTTGAGCAAGGGTCATGACGCACCCCTTCACAGACAAAATATCATCTGCCAGTCTCAGTTCAGTTAAGTTTCATTAGCATAAATTTCATTCACACAGGTACTGTCAAAAAGTGGAAGAGAGACGCAGTAGGCCAATGTCAGAGTGAATCAGGCTTGCTCATTATTGAGTTTCATTCTCTGAGGTTTGATTCCTTGAGACCATTTGTCATTGCTGTCTAATTCCAGCTTGAACGGAGGCTGCTGAAATATGTTGCTACTGACATAACTGCCAATTTCTTTTATTGCTGAATACTATTTCTGCAATCACTTCTTCATCTTCTGATTCCTTATCTTTCTTATGCATTCGCGGATTTTGGACACTGAAATAGGAACAGCCTTGTGTTAATCTTTTCTGTCACATTTGTTGTACAGTCTCTTTTGTCGAGATTTCTGTTGTGCTTTGTACTTCCCAATTTGTACCTTTAGTTTATTGTCATTGACTTTATTCTAATGAAAGTGTCCTTTATTTTGGATTTCTAGTCCAAATTAGACATGCCATGTACTGCTATCCAAGAAGCAAATCTAATTTGCAGTGCAAATGCAAACTGCATTTAGCTTTAATGTAGTGGCAATCAACTGTCTATCTGAATAAATCTCTTGTCTCTATTTGCTTTTCTCCAGTTTTATCCTTCCTTCGTAAGGAAGCAACATTTACTCTGTTGCACATTCTGTCAGTCCAAGTCTTGCAATAGCTTTGAAACCTTCTTGAAAATTTCAACCAATTTTGACAGTGCTCAAGGTTTCAGTGTTACAACATTCCCACAAGCTGAGTGGAGCCAGGAGTAGTGTGGAAACCCAATCAATCTCCCATCAAGGGCACAGCTTCACCTCAGTTCATTTATATGAATATGCTCTCTCTCATAGACTAGCTTATCAGCTGCCTATCACCAGTATTCATTAGGCCAGTCATCATCTCATTTTTCTTTCACTCACCATGTGATTTATCACTTGTAGTCCTTTTATATAAGGAACAGTATTTTTTGTGCTGATTGGATTAGTTGTATTTAACGAATTTGTATGTTGGATTTCTGCAACTCCTTAGGATTTTTGACAGTATTATTTCTGAAATTCAGCATGCTTTTTTTTTGTTGTTGTTCTCATGGTTTGTCCTCAGACATCTCAAAGTACTTGTGTATGTTTCTTGCAAGCTTTCTCATGAAATCAGAACTTCTCAAAGAAAATTTAAAAGCTTGCTATTGTCCTGCACTATAGGACTTGATTTACATACAGATACATATGCATAAATAAATAACCTTATGAAAATTGTTGCTTCCTTTTTGAACAGAAATAATCTTACTGTTTCTGGATTTGATAAGCATTGTTGCTCTGCTTAGATATAGAGCTTGAATGCTTCTGTTTATACTTCGTGTTTGCTTCTACTACAAATGCTGAGAAAATGGTCAGCAAACAGGATAATCTCATTACAAGTCATAAAACCACAGGAAACTTGGCTTAATGAATTCTGCTGCCTGTTCTTTCTTGATTTGCTACTTCATCCTCCCCGTTTCTGTTATACGTCTTACTGTCAGTGTTGCTTACATTATTTTTAAGCTATTGCACTTTATTACAGCTTTCCATTCTAAATCTTTCTCATGACTTTCCCCATTCTTTTCCCCCTCATCTCATGACTCTTTCTCATTCCCATTTTCCTTCTCCAGGATTCCTCCCAGATCTGTTTCTCTCAGTCTCATATTTTGCTAAACTACCTCCCACACTCTACTGCTTCCCATTCCTTTCCATGCAATATCCCTGCAACTGCATGTGTACATACATACACATACCTATGCACACACAGAGAAATATCTGTCCTTGTCTAATTTCCTCCACCCCTTTCCTCTCATTTTGAGATAAGTTTAGGAGCATGATTATTTATTTTTTTCACTGAAAGGATTAGGAATTCTTATGTTTTCTTCTCCCTCTCTTCTCTCTGTCTTTGACAGTCTACATCCTTTGCCACCACCTACAGAAGAAAAGACAGCTGGCAATGCTTTAAGCTGATTTTAAACTTCACTAGATTCATAAACAGGAATAGCTTTTATATACATTACATGGTAGAGAACATGATCACTTTGTGAATCTGTATGCTGGACCAGGTCTGCATTCGGTCTCAAGTTGCTTATTGAGATGCATTCTCCTCCATTTCCTAATGTAAATCATAAGTATAATTAAACCCTTAAAATATACATGCCTCAATTAAATAACTACTAAAAGTATGCATTGCATTGTGCTGCATATCTGTTTGCATTTTGTATTAATCAGATTAATCAGGGATGAGAATAATATGAATTAAATTAACTTTATGTTCATTCTACAGGAGGACTGTAGAGGGAAAAAATCACTGAACTGGATGAAAACTAACTGTGGTAAGAAGATGCAAATTCATTATATAATACTGTGAGCAAGTCTTTAATTTTTCCTAAAATATTTGATTAGGTTAATTCCTTTGTTAAATAAACTATCAGCACTGTGAGAAGCATACTTTTCTATACCGCTAGGCAGGTAACTGTAAACTACAAGGGAAGAAAAAGTAGGAAGGGGAGAATATTTACTCAGAATAATGCTTTTCTTAAAGAAAGGTATTCAAGAAAAATTATTTTACAGTTGCAAATCATGCTGTACTTGCTAGTGATCCATGAGGAGGGAACAAGAATACTGGAACTTCTTGGCTAGTTGAGGTTAAGTTCCCAATGGCAAAAGGGCCTAAGTGCCACTCAAAACTACCCAAGCTATGTCTTCAATGCAGTCAGACTATTTCTTCCTTATTCCATGCAGGAGAAGATTACTGATCACACTGATCCGATGTTTCAGAATGTCTTCTTGGTGCATTAAATTGGTCACTTCTTGTCACCCGCAGTTTGCCAAAGCTGTAGTTTTCCGTTGTTTCTAGCTACATAGAGTTTTTCTTAAAAAAAACCCAACCAAAGCATATATTCTGTATGCCATCTAACTCTTCTGCCAGAAACCAGTCAGAAGACAGTGCAGCACTGAAATGGGCAACCTGGATTCCTGTCCTCCTGCAGCCTTGCTGGAGACTGAACCACCAGGTCATGCTTTCCACAGAAGTACTGTAATCATGAGCTAAATCCTTCTAGGGAAGAAAGTTTTTTCCTGCCTCCATGTGAAGCTGTGTCGCTGTGCAACCAGGAATCAAAGCTGAAGGGTATAAAGGGAAAAAAAAGAAGGTTGAATCTGCAATCAAATGATGACAAGGCCCTTCTGGGGGAGAGATGCATTGCAAATTGTTCCCTTTGCTAAGCTTTACAGTAGTACACCAGAAAGCACAGAAGGGAATTAGGCCTTGTGAGGAGTCTAATTAATTATGAGTTTTACTAACTTCGTAAATAAACAAATTATGGGTAAGATAATACACATAGCAGTTTATTTTTATCCCAAAAGGGTAATGAAGCTTTGTGTTAATTGGGGAACAGAGCATGAAGATGCAGCTGCTTGTTAGACTGAAATACATATTGACTAAGATTCAGAATTATTCTAGCCCAGGGATTTTCCATAAGATACTGTCAAGGCTAAGGTGTAAGGATAACGTAAACATTAACAATTATGCAAATGTAGGTTTGATGCAAATGTAACTGAATTTAATTTTCAAATTCCACCAAAACCACGATGCATATAGATATACACAGTTTCAAACTGTGGATATTGTAAGCAAGTTGTACTGGGTTATAAGACGGCATGAGAACTAGCTCACATTGTTTTGTTTGTAGCGCATAGAAAACTTCTAATGTACTTTTTCGCAGTGACTGACCCAAGAAAAAATAACAGAGTTGTCTGAGTGATCCCATCTTTATCTGAAAGTCAACATGTCTGTGTTCTAAAGACTTGTTTATTCATTCCCCATTTAAGCATCATTGTATATAAATAAATAAACAGCATTGGGAATTGCAACCAGAACTCAGTATTGTTTTTCCCCTTCTCCAAGTTAATCGCATTCTCAATAGAATCAGTCTGTCTTTGTTAATCTCTTTTTAAACCCCCAGCTCTTGCATTCCTGATTGAACTGTGCCTTGTGCTAAACAAAAAGGGTTTCTAACTTGTAGTTTAGGATTTAGAAATCAAGGTCTTCTGCTTCCTTGGTGAGCGTTCTACCCATCTGGCCATCATGGACACAGAGGCTCTAACAAAGGAGTCTTAATGTGCCTGAAACCGTCTGAATTGCTCGCACACTTCTATGTCTAAAATTTGTTTAATTTGAAGCTTGCGAACGTATAGTTTACCACAGGATGCTTTCAGCGAGAACAGTAGACGAAGTCACATCAAATCAGTAAGATAATCTAAGAGTGATGTATTAAGGGATGGTGGAATATCTGTATTTGCAGTGAAACACTTTTACTATGATTTGCGACACTGCTTGATTAATGTATATTACATGTGAGATCCTTCAGTTTATGCAGCTTCACCTTCATCTCTGCAAAACTGAGCTCTGCTCAGTACAGAATCACAGCATTAATTCACTCCAACTCAGAATTATTTTCTCCTAGGGAAAAATACTGTGAAGCCAGGTGCTTCATACAAAACACATCTCAAATAGAGAAAAAAATGTCAGTGGTCACAACATATAAGGAAAAGTTTTACTAATCAAATCTTACAGCTCTTAGATGTATAAACAGATGGCAAGGCATCTCAGCAGGTGTTACTACCAGCCTTTGGCAGAACAAAACCTCCCAGTGGATCCTAAAGCTACTATCACAACTATTTGAGATATTGCTTCGACAACCTCTACCAAAAAATACCTCCCTTGCTACAATACTTTGTAATACAGTTTGGAATCATGATCCAGTAACTAAGAGAAATTGATCTGAATCTTGGATTTCTCAAAGCCATTGACCACAATAGAGAAACAATTAGAAAAGAATTTAATCATCAAGTTGTAACAAAAGCCTCAGTTCTCTTCAGTTCCATACCATCTAAAAGGCAATGAAAATGGAAGGCTTTTAGATGCAAAAGATGCTGTTTCAAAGCCTTCTGGTTCTGTTGTGAACATCAGCCAGGGAATAAAAGCTAAACCTAAAAAAACCTCTCCTAATAATAATTTATGTCTAGAATTTACATGAAATGGATCAAAAAGGATTTCATCTATCTTTGGTATATGGAAGAGCATCCTGCACTTTTTAACACTGTAAGGGGTTTAGCTGTGAATTTCCATGTTTATGGGGAAAAAAAAAAAAAAAAAAAAAAAAGCTAATTATGGATTGTGTGGGGAGTTTACCAGGAAATGAACAATGATTATGCTTGCTTCTCTTTTCTGCTAGCTGGTGGCATTCAGACACTCACAAAAGTTGTTTTAACTTCTATAGTCACTTGAAATTCAACCAAAGTGTCTGAATTCCCAGTGCTGAGTTTATGATTTACAAGTTGCTTTCCTGTTATTTTTTTTGATCACTCAATAAAATTATGTTGGTAATGAGGCTACTAATGTTCATAGTAAATGACCAAGATGCAAACTAAGCTGCTGCTACTCTACTATTGTGACATGTGTAGCAGAGTGGCCACAGCAAGCATGGAAGATGATCCTACTTCCAACGTGACACTCACATCTCCTGGGAGGCAGGGAAGTTTAGTTCTCCAAGTTTGCTACTTCTTGGGCAAGTGCAACAGCCAGTAAGCTCTTGTACAGAAAGAGAGTTGACAGCAGTGTTCCTTGCACGTTGCTACCCATGAACTTCGCAGATTTACAGAAATGCGCTATACGTGGGCCGAAGACAGCTACATGGCTGGGTGGAGTTTAAACCTCTTCCACTCTGTCCAAACCACAGAAGAACTCAGCATGGAGCTAAGCTCATCAAGATGAGAGCACCTCTGGATACATGCAGAGACCTGCATCTGGTTGCCCGACATGAAGGTTTCAATTGACTGCTGGACATCAGTTAAGATGCTATTTGACCATTTTTCAAACACTAGGTTGTTTGAACTGTACTCTAACGCTTAACAGTGCCTCCAGGTCATTAAGTCCAGATGGACTTAATGGAGTTTGAATTTGCCCTCCTGTTGCTTTGGAAAAAGAAGACTTACTGGTGAAGTCCATGTCCCAGTTTCAAAGGAAGACTTTATTACTCACAAGTTGATGGTCACAGGTGGTAAACTCTCTCCATGCCTGATTTGAAAAACAGTGTGGGATATCTTACTCTAATATGGACAGATTTGACTTTGAACTTTATCCGAACCCATCTCCATTAAGAAGTGATGCCATACAAGCCAAAGCCTGACATAGTTTCTATGTTAGTACCAGCACTCAGCATTTTTTTGGTAATTATGTGCTTATTCACAGTACTTCCTTACAGAATGTTTTTCTTATACAACAGTATCTTCTCTTTAAGCAGGGGAAGACTTAATCGCGTACTTCCCTTTGGCAAACCCAGAATATTTCATTTTCACCAACCCAAGCTGCCAAGAGAAGTGCACTAAGAGAGTGTTGGACTAAGCAGGCACCCTGTGGAAACGCATCTAGAGACACCAGCTGCTTGGCCACTCACTGGAGTGCCCCGATGTCCTCCTGCTGGTATTGGAATACACACCACATGGTTCTCTCTCAGAAGAAGGCCTTTTTCCTCTAATTATTAGAAACATTGATCTCTCCTTTTCCATAGTGAATTTACTGGAACACTGTAATAAAGCAGAACCGTCTGAGACGGGACAAAAATGCCCCCTCAGGTGACGGTGGCGGCTCCCACTGGTGTCCGAGCACCGGTGCCCTCAGGGCAGTCCTGCACATCGCCGTCCTGCGCAGCAGTTATCGGCGAGCCGTTCTCCCTACAGGAACAAGAACTGCGCCGAGTTTCCGCGGAGGGCTCGGCCGAGAACCCCTGCAGCGAGGCGCTCAGCCTCAGGCCGCTCCCGTGCCCTGCCGCGACGTCCCGCCGCAGCCCAGCGACACATCGCGGGGCGGGCCGTGCCGCGCCGTGCCGCGCGGAGCCGCCTAACGGCCCCTGGAACCGCGTCCCCACGGGAGTCGGGGAAAAGTTGCGTCCCCGACAGCCAGCGGCCCCAGCCCGCCCGC
>WTSP01015970.1:0-15737 GCA_025331215.1 Actenoides lindsayi
GCCACCGGACACGAAGGCGGAAACGGAAATAGGCTGCCGTGTCCTGGCAGGGATACATTAACTCGTCTTTTAAAAGTCGCTGTAAAAGAACGAACCAAAAGTTAAGCCAGGGCGAAAATAACAGGTAAAAATCAAACATTGTTTTTCAGAGCAAAAGCGAGTCTGGAAACGCAGGCTGCCCGCGGGCGGTTGAGGTACTTGTGTAACTCACCTGCCAGGACCCAGCAGCCCCGACGTGTCGGTGCCGGGTAAGGGCGAGGGGCGCAGGCCCCGCCCCCGGGCCGAGCAGCCACGTGGCCGCTGCCGCGTCCCGCCGCGGGCACACCCGGGGCCCTGCCCGGGCTCCTTTGGAGATGGAAGCGCTCGGAAGAGCCCGGCTTCTGGAATCCTATGGGCAGGTGCAACACCGACACCGACACACACCCACACCCCCCCCCCCCTACAGCCGCCGTTCCCCGGGCCGGGACCGCTCTTTGGGTGAAGCAGCCCGGAGCCTGCGGCCGGTTCGTGGCAGGGGGGCGGCAAACCCACCTCCTGCGAGTGCTTCCCCAGCCGGGCTGGGGAGATACAGGCCCGAGGACAAGAAGATCCTGAGTGGGCCTCACCTGGGTTGCTGTGTTCACCAGGATGCCCCGGCGTGCACCACGGGGTATGGTGCCCACCCTGGCCAGAGGACACCGGGCATGGGTTAGGGTCAGGGTGGCCCTTTAGACCTATAACAGACACTCTGTTAACCTCCTCCCTCCCCAAAGGGGAAGAGAAAGGGAATAAGGGAGAAAGATTTAGCCCTTAGAACATGAAACTAGAACAGCTTTAGTGAAGATGAAATTAATGATGAAATCTATACAAATCTATACAAAACCAGTCTGGAACCCAACCCTTCCCGATGGTAATTCCATCAACATCACCACTGATGCTGTGGAGCAGGCACTGGGAGAGTCCCAAACTGGGCCCGGCAGCAGATGGGAGCTGTGTTCAGGAGCTGGATTCTGGTACCGGGTTCAGGAACACACAGACTGGGATCCAAGGCAGAACAGAGTCCTCCTTGGGTACTTTTGAGAAAACTGAAAGCTGACCGAAGCCAAGTCAAGCCAAGCCCAGCTGGCCAAGCAGTCCAATAGGGGAGAAGAGCCCAGCGACCCTTCAGATCCCTCAGCTCTAAGCTGAGGGGATGGAATCCCTCATTGGTCAGTTTGGGGTCCCCTGTCCTGTCCACTTCTCCCTGCAGGTGCAGCCTTTTGCTTTCTACACCCCCCAATGTGGTACAGCAGATCCAGCAGTGGCCTTGGTCTGCCCACCAGTCTTTGATAGTAACTCTGACCATGGGTTGTTCTCACTGCTGGGAGCAGACACTGTCTGTGAGACCAGGCTGCTGACTTCAGACAGGGCAGTGAGTTAGAAGAACTGAGCTGAGAAGTAAAATCACTGAACAGAATTAGTTCTGTTCTCACTCAAACCAGGGCAACACCCCAACAGCTGCACAGAGACCAAGGTGGGGGAAAAGGATGTCAAGCTGCTGAGAGCAAGCAGGGTACCCTCGTGTACAGACCATCTGGCCCACTCCTCCAGGCATGCAGGGACCAGACCAGCAGCAGGGCTGAGCTATTGCTGGCCTCAGCTCAGCATGGAGAGAAGCACACAGGCAGTGCAGAAAAATGGCCCATTTCCACCCTTTACAATTGTTTTTTTACATCACCATCACACGTCCTCGGTGAGAAAGCAACACAACTTTGGTTCACGTGTGAATACCAGAAGCCTAAATTTCTACTCTAAAGCCTCATTCTGGCAGACCTCAAAGGTCTGTCCCAGCTGCACTGCTTGCATCACACCTCTCACTGCTGGCCCGGGAAGCACCTAACAGACAGACAGGCAGAATACATCAGCTGCAGCTTTCTTCTGGGAGATCCAGCTGTAGCAGAATGCAACTGTGGTGCATACAGCACTCCCTTCAACAAGTCAGACTACTCCCCCCACCTTCCAACTCACGTAACAGCAACTATAGCACATACTATTAAAAAAACAATTCTACCTTATGCCTATACTAGCTCTCCTCCTCTTCAGCTGACAATCTCTCTTCCATAGTCATCTTCTGTTTGCTTTTCTTTTTCAGATTCCTAACTTTCTTCCGAGACAAGCCCTCTGATAACTTCATACACAGCTGTTGTCATAAAAACAAACAAAAAACCCAACAACTGCATTGCTCCAAGTTCCTCCAAACCCTCTACAGGGCTGCAAGACAGAGCTGGGAGTCCTGTTTAACCAGACCTTCTTGATTTCCCCAGCTGCAGGCTGCAGAGAAAACCTCCTGACTTAAGGGATTTCTTGCACCAAAACCCAATTTTCTTGTCACACAACCTTTGAGAAGCAGCTCCTGCCAGCCTTGATTAGCACGTGGAACGACAGGACACAAGAAAAGTGGAGCTTTCATTTATTGGGCTGAAACTACAAATACGATTCACTTTGACTTCTGGCTCTGTGCTTGTGCCTTCAACACTTTCACGACGATCTTCTGCTCCTCAATAAGAAAAGCTCGTTTGATTCTGGAAAGGAAAAAACAAGAACTTTAGAACATTTATCTGCTCAAATCACAAAAATGAGACAGTTACAATTAGTTTTACTGTCTCCAACATTCGTGGCACATGTGGTGTTAGTTCATTCCATAAAAAGGGAAACTGTTGGTGGTTCTCATCAGAAGATAGGGACAGTGGCACCGTAGTGGTTTGGGGAAGATGCAAATTTGGGGTGAGGGCCTTGTGGGCAACCAAGGTACCACCTGATGGCCGAACACTGGAAAAAAATACCACCTTCAGTAACTTCAAAGGCAAAAAGCAAAGCTCCTCCCTGGCAAACTCATTTAGCTGTTCTGCACAATTACAGAAAACTCGCAGTGAGTCCAGTTCATCAAAATACCTTCAAGAATAAGGCACACTGAAAAAGAACCTACCAAGATCATGAAGTGTTTGGGAAAGCACTCAAGAGAAAAAAAGACAGGCTTTTAACACATTAAAGTTATGCTACAGGTCTGCAGCTCTTACAACCCGACTTCAGTGGCATGCAATACTTTTGAACTTAGAGCTCACACAGGTAAAAAGAAAAAGCTGGGAAGATTTACACTACAGATGAGAAAACTAGCATTAAACTACTGACAGCAGAGGTCTGCTCTGATTGCCACTCAGAGACAATACATGCTTTGTAACACACACTTCTCCTCAAACTTGCTAAGGATACACAGGATGCAGTTGCTGCACAATAAAACTGATTTCAGTGAGGCCCAGCAAATGCCAACTTAAAGCTTAGCCACAGAAAGACGCTTAATACGCCATCAATATCTTTGAAGCCCAAAACTTCACAAAGCAAGACAAAAGCTCAACTGATCTTACACGAAAATACTAGTGTAACACAAAAGGACAACAGAAAAAGAAAAATCTTTACTATAAGGGCTCAATAGAAAATACAAAAATCAAGGATGAGCAGATTGTGCAGCACCAAAGGAGCTGCACGTGCAGGAACCAGCTCAAATCCAAGGGACAAAGCCACATGTCACTGATGTGCCCCCTCTCCATTTTACTACACCACTGTCAGACAAGAGCAGTCAAAGTTTTGATCCATGTTATGAAAACTGTGAGATGTAAAAAAATCTCATATAAGTAACCTTGAGAACAACGTCAGCTCTCCGTAAGCTTACCTGTCGCGGACACACTTGGCACACATGGAACCACCATAGGCTCTGCTAACGTGCTTCTTTGTTTTTGACAGCCTCATAAGAACTTTAGGACGCACAGCACGAACCTACAGAAAGCAAAAGTGAGAAGTGTACTTTAAGACTCTATTTTGGGCTACCAGCCTTATCAAGAAAAAGTTCTAAAAGAAGCAGCAACACCTGAAGTTGACTACTCGAGACCCAAAAAGGTGATGGAAGGCACAGCTTGGTGCATGTTCCACCTTCAGCATTTCTACCAGTGGTCATTCTACCACTAGCAATATTTTAATTAACAAATGGGTTATGAAAAGGATTGTTCTCCCAAGGCTAAGAACTGCTCTAAGATCAATGACAGTGATGAGAATATTTGAGTGATAAGAGCGACGATATTACACTAAGAAAGTATTTTGGAGAAAAATATCACGTTAAAAACATTAATTCCTTTCTAAGGCTGACAGTCAACCTTTACTTACAGGGTTTTTTGAAAGCCTACCTAATAGGTTCAATTGAGACTTTTAAACCTGCTACAGAATCACCTCAGTCTACCTCTAAAAACTTCAGCCAGTTACATCTTATAATACAAGAGAGTTCAGATACAAGAGCAGTAAGAACCACCAGTGTTAAAAAAGTACTTGCTCTTTAATAAGCTTTCAAGCTTATTTCAGGTAAACTTTACAACAAATATTTGAAAGAGGAAAGTTGTTCCAACAAGAATTCATCTATTAACAGGCATATTAGAATCACAGAATAGTTTCAGCTGGAAGAGACCTTCAAGATCATTAAGTCCAACCTTACTCTTAACCCTATCAAACCCACTAAACCATGTCCCTAAGCAATGTTATGTTACTTGAAAAGACTCTTTGTATTGAAAAAGAAATCTTATGCTAGTAAGGTTACTTACACCACGAAGTCTTCCCGGGCATATACCACATGCTGACTTTGGTGCCTTCCCCACTTTCTTGGTGTAAAGGTAAACAATCCTGTTCCCAGGTGTTCGGGATCTAAGCCCAGCAGAAAAACACCCAGTTAATGTAACAGTCAAAACTCTGCCTTCCTAAAAAAAAATAAAAGTTTCCCTAGAAAGTGTTTCTTACTTACAGTCTAGTCTTGTTGGAAGCTGTGTTGTAGGACAACCTACGGCGGTAGGTCAGGCGTTGAACCATTTTTCACACCTAAATTAGTCAAAAACAAAGCAGCACTAGTTTAAGAACTGTGTCCACACAGAAGGTCACGTATGACAGCATCACCTGCACTGAAGCACCGGACCAGATCCGAAACAGCAGCTGCTGATTCTGTATTAGTATTAACTCAATTAAAGCATTTCCTCATCTATGATGGCCAACACAACTACAACAGAACAACAACAAAACAACGTTGACAGTGGGTGGAATGCAATCTGCAATGAAGGTTCACCCAAACTAACTCCAACACAGGTTAACATTCGGGTCTTGCCTGCAGGATGTCACATTTCCCTGGAAAACTCCCTGAAGCTTTAGCAACTGTATTTTTCCTAACCAACCTAAGCTCGGCCGCCAACGCTGAGAACCGAGCTGAAGCGAACGCCATCTTTTCCCATCTCACCTGACAGCAAACTGCGTTAGTCACACTCTAGGCCCAGCCCGGAGCCTTCTCCGGGCCCCGCACAACACGACTGAGGGCAGCGCAGCCCTCAGTGCTCCGGCACAAGAGAGCGAGGCACCGGCGGCCTTCAGATCCCTTCAAGGCGACTCCCCCGCCACCGCGGCCGCCGATCCTCATGCGCTGTGCCGGGGCCCAGCACCGCAGCCCCCACCACCGGCTCGCTGCGGCCCGGGAGCCGCAGGCCGCTCTCGGGAGCCCCGCGGTGGAGGCCCGGCCTCTTCGCCGCGCAGCTCCGCCCCCCCACCGCCGGGCCGAGCGCGGCCGGCAGCGCCGCCGCTCCCTCAGCACCGTCCCCCGGGGCCCTCGGCCGCCCCCAGAGCCCGCCGGGCCGCGGATGGGAGCGGATGGCCACCGACGACCCTCAGCCACCCGCCGCCATACCTGAAGGCGCCGGACCCGGAAGAGGAAGCGGAAGCCCGCGCGCGTCAACATTGAAATAGCGGCGCTCCGGCACCCGGATGCAATAGCGGCGCCTGCGCGCTGTCGCTTGTCCGCCGGTCAGGGTGGCCAGCGGGCGCCGCCATGTTGTACGGCAGCGGAGGTAGCGCGGGTGGCGCCACGTTGTACGGCTGAGGCGGAAGCGGGCGCCGCTCAGCGGCAGGAGCGGCGGGGACGGGCCGTGGAAACGGGCGGGCAAGGCTGCTCTGCTGCACAGGCCTCGCTGCGCCCGGGCATCCCACGAGTGTGTTGTGTGCTCCCTGACACCGCTTTGTACAGTTTTTTTAATGTTTTATTGAATTTTATCCCCCCCCCCAATTAATCTTTTTTCCTCAGAAAGAACATTGGTTCTGGTGGGTAGGGATTTGCAGGCCCCTAAGCCATTTCTCAGGCTGCTCTTCCAAGCTCTGAATTGCAAGTCACTCGTACGGGCTTTTCCACACCAAACCGGCAGGTCAGGCACCTGGAAACCGTGTGTGCTGATGCAAAATCTACACCGGGAAAGGACCCATCCCCTTGAAGACTGAGCCCCTTCTGCCAGCCCCAGTGGGGAGAGCCCTATGTGCTCTAGGACAGGTGCTCAAGCAAGAATATGAATCATAGAATGTTAGGGGTTGGAAGGGGCCTAGAAAGATCATCTAGTCCAACCCCCCTGCCAGAGCAGGACCACCTAGACCAAGTCCCACAGGAACGTGTCCAGGCTGGGTTTAAACGTCTCCAGAGAAGGAGACTCCACAACCTCCCTGGGCAGCCCGTTCCAGGCTCTGTCACCCTCTCAGTGGAAAAGTTTTCCCTTGTGTTTACCCTAAACCTCTTGTGCTCCGACTTACTCCCATTGCCTCTTGTCCTAACATTGGGTGACACTGAGAAGAGTCTGGCTCCATCCTCCTCACACTCACCCTTAACATATTTATAGACGTTAATGAGGTCCCCCCTCAGTCTCCTCCAGGCTAAAGAGCCCCAGCTCTCTCAGCCTCTCCTCACAAGGGAGATGCTCCACTCCCTTAATAACCTTGGTGGCCCTGTGCTGGACTCTCTTAAGTAGCTCTCTGTCCTTCTTGAACTGGGGGGCCCAGAACTGGACACAATATTCCAGGTGGGGCCTCACCAGCACAGAGTAGAGGGGGAGGAGAACCTCCTTTGACCTGCTGACCACATTCTTCTTAATGCACCCCAGGATTCCATTCCCTTAATACACCCTCCCCACATTCAGTGGCCAGCATCTTACAAGGTTCTTGAGCTGGGTCGTGCTCTCTGACTTTTGTATTTGATAGCTGCTGGTAGAACCCTGAGAAAAGAAAAGAAGGGAACCAGCAAGAGCTAAGGGAGTGTAAGATGGCTTGTCAACAGCCAGAAACAGTGTTCTAGTGCTGCCAGATTGGCCAAATCTGCAGTTACTAAAAAATAAACACACAAAAGCTACCCCTGTTATCCATGAAGCAGCACTCAAGAAGGAATGTTCTCTGGAAGGAGCCCCACCAGACTACACTTCTTCTCCCAGATGTTTGTTGCAGCTCCCACGCCACGCGTGCAGGTCCCTGGCAAGTTGAGAAGCACGCTGACAAGCAGAGCTGGCCTCTGTGCTTTGAAGCTGGTGGCTGGCTGGTGACAGGGAGGCCCCTTGATGTCCCTTTCTCAGCTCCCTGATGGATCCTTCTCCCACCCCACTGCGTGGCAGCGACGCATCACAGACCAAGGTTTCAAAGAGCACGCTTCCAGATCTTCTGCTCCTCAGCCTCTGCTGCTGGTGGTGGTCCCGTTCTGCCTCACAAAGTCCATCTCCTCCTCCTTGTGCTGAGTGTGGACACATCGTGGAGCCACTGCCATGATTGGCATCGACTTGTATGGCCAAAGTCTTCCTACAGCACCAGCAGGCAACTGCCATCGGCGAGGAGCTCAGGATTAGACCCCGCCACCTCTAAGCCCCTTTTGCTCCTCCGGCCTGAGCAATCTTCTACAGTGACAACCCCTGCATTAAATATGTAGGATGCTGCTGCCATCATTAGCAGCTTCAGCTTTGCTTCTGGAGAGCAGCGGGTGCTCGGAAAGCTTTGATGTGTTCTCCTGCCCTTATTTATGGGATTGTAACTTGCGGTTCGTTGTGCTGCACCCTCCCCGGTTTCGATCTATGATTATTATTTTTGGTTAATTATTGACTCTTTTAAAGTGCAAATTATGAACGCCGGAATTTTTCTAATTCATGAAAGAAGAGAAAAATATGTATGAACTAGATTTGAGGGTATATGTAAAATAGGAGCGTATTTCAGATGACAAGTAAATTCCAGAGCAATTAGAGTATTTAATATGAACTTTCGAGGCCCAGAGCCCCGAGGGGAATAAGAAAGCCAATTAAATTAGATTAAATAATCATGCCTAAATATAAAAGTGTAACAGAATCCAATTGTTAAAGAACAACACTATTAAATTACAACGGAACAGTGTAGTTGTCAGTGCAACAGGTAACTATTTTATTACTGAACAACGGTATCGATAACTTTTTAAACTTACTCGATGTGGGCTCTAAACTCAACTGGTGGGTATTTTAGGAGCTGCACAATTAAATTCCAGTGGTTCGCTTCTGCTGATGCGCTGGCCTAGTTTTTCCAAACGTTTTCAGTTGATTTTGTAAGAGGAACGGGGCTATCAGGCAAATGGCTTGCCAGAGCATCTAGAAACTTTTGTTTTATGATAACTAGTTCAATGCTATCTGATGCGGGGATAGGATTTGAAGTAGGAGCTCACTAAGCCCATGTTGTACAGACTAGTGCTAGCCAAGCGATTCTCTTGTGTTCTCTGCTACCTCTTCACAGGACTGAACTGTCTCTTTTGGGAGCAGGTTTTTTTCCACATCCATGTCTCGTTAACTCTTTCTGCACTTTCTTCTTCCCTTGAATGCAACAAAGGGGATGGATTAGCAAACGCACAAACCATTGACTTGGAAAAGTAACAGTGCCATCCTACAAAGCCCATTTCTTTTTCTTCCTAGGATGTCAGTGGAAGCATAGGGCCTGACAATGTGGACACTGTGCCTTAAGAAAACTGGAGGTTATCTTCCGGGTGTATTTGCTTATTGTCAGTGTAAAACTGGAAACCTCTTTCCCAACAGAGACGATGAGGAAGATAACGATCTCCGATGGCAGATTAGTGATGTGGTGCATTTTGCACAAGCCAGCAAGTTGTCGTTGTATTCTGTTTACTGCACCACAGTTCACAGTTCACTGTTTGCTGTTTAAGACCAGTTCTTGGTACACTGACCATCTTTGCTTTCTTTTCCACGTGGTCCTCTCCTTACCTCTCTCTTTCTGAAAGTCCCTAGCTACTCGCACAATCATTTGCTTGTTTGCATGGGAAGTTCCACCTGTATGAGCGAGAGGCCCCACTGAGCCAACAAGGCTCAATAAGCCCAGGTGGACCCCTGGAAAGCATCCCCCTTTACTTTCCTCACTCTCCTGTCCCACTTCCAGGGATCTCCCAGGCTCCACAAGGACTCCTCTGTTCCGACAACCTTTCTTCACGGATCCTTCTAGGGTTCTCCTGCACCTTAAGCTTCAATTAGAAAATGAGAGATTGTTTTCACTCGTATTCACTTGCTGTCTGACCAACCTAGGCTGGCAGATTCTGAGAGGCGTAGGAAGGAAAGTGACAATGCAAGCATGTACTGGGTACTCCAGAGGGGGAAAAAACCCGATAGCTGAGGGATATGCTGCTCCTGTTAAGTTGCAGCCACAACACCATTGCTAAGGACAGCGGATGGATAGGCGTTTTAGAAACATCTCATTGAATTCAGACTCCAGCCTCAGGTGCTGCTTGGGTACAACCAGCAGGATTAGGTCTCTAAATGAGGGAAGAAAGTGGGAAACCTTGGAAAAGTACTAGCAACTGCCAGAAAGGGCAGAAAGAAGAGGTCCCATGGTCCATTATCTCTCCAGAGTTGTTTGGGTTTGTTTTTTTTCCTTAAAAAACTCATTCCCTTTCCTCGTTAACTACGAGGCATGTGTCACAATCTGATTATTTTAATTTGTATCAACATAACCTTCCACAACACGGACCTGTGCAAATTATGTTACGAGAAACTGTAGTTCATTTCCATTTCAGTGGAGCTTGTTAAACAAGCAAAATTATTTTGTAGCAAAGGGAAAAACAATCTAGTGGAATGCACTCCTAGCATAGGAAGTACATAACATCATATTTGGGTTGAAACTTTTTCTGTCAGAAATGTCATAACCCCGTAAAAAAGAGAATTAAAATCCCGTTATTTTAATTTACATCTAGCCACGAGATAAGTAAAGTTATCATTGAAATTCTAATTAAATAGGATGATTGACTAAGGTAGGACATCAAAGAAGAGAAGTGAATATGATAAGTCAAAGTCTTATTAATTAGTCCGCGTGGAAGAAATTCCAGGGACGTCAAGCTGAGGCTGCTGCAAGGAGAAAAAAAGCAGACAAGAAAATGTGTGTTTCTTTGAAGTTAGGAACTGAGATAGTGATGGAGGTAATTGTGTCTGACTGGATCCAGTAATGAAGAGCCGTAAATCAGACCTAGGAATCGGAGGAAAGATTCTAGTAACGAATGTGGCTGCCCCCCTGCTGCGAAGAAACAGAATGCAGAGCTGACTAATTGACCCAGTCTATCTCCCAGTAGCTCTCTGTTATTATTTATTAATTTTTAATTTCTGAATTATTTACGTTCTGGGAAATTATTTTTGACAGCCTGTTAGGCGTGCCAAAGTTAATGGAGGATGAAAGGACCGGTACTAGAATTAGCAGGGATGTAGTCACAGGCTACTGAATTTAATGATTTTGGAAGGGAAAATTGATTTCACACAGCGTGTCACTTTATACTACTTTAGGGATACACCAGCTATTTGATTAATTGAGGAATAACCAACTCAAAGTATATTTGAAGTGTAAATGAATCACAGTGCTCAGCTGTTTATTTTTCCCCTTTTCTGAGGAGAACACTGGGTTTGCTTAAAGTTGCTGATTAAAACCAATACAGGTAGGCCCCTTACTCACACCTGCTTACTTTCTCCTGCCTTAGAAAAAAACAAATAAATAATAATTTCACCATCTGGAGGAGACATGCAATCCTCCATCTCACTTGGGACGGAGTTCATCCTTCCTACACAACGCCTAATTAAACAGGCTTTGTGTGCCCTCCCCCTCCCCCCGAGGACAGTGGTTAAGAGGGAGCAGGGTACCGAGCCCGTGGGCAGCTGAGATGTGGGTTCTGCACCCTGGCACCTCGGGGCTGGTTTTCATCCAGTCCCCGAGATGAAGCAGGAGTCCCTGGTCTGAGACATCTCCTGTTGTCAGCCCTCCTGGTGTGTGTCGGTCCACCCATCTACGGTGCGGAGCAAGGGGAAAATAAAGGGGCTCTTGTGCAGCAATTGCAGGATGTGAAAACTGTGTTTCATCCTCGGTGTCCAATGCAAGCTAAATCCTGCTTGCTGCTCACAACCAAGCCTTCTGGCCATCCAGGCATCAAGGACACGGAGGCAACTTTTTCCCAGCAATGTGTATAATGCTGTAGGTAGCTCACATCTCCAGAAAGACTTGAGCTGGAAATGTCTCCAGGACTGTCACCTCGATGCTTTTTCCTCCCAGCAGCAGCCACCCGAGGAGAAGGGTACGGCTGCATTTCTCCCACTGCACAGCGAGGATGTACCTCCTGCTGTCCTGCCCACGGGATTGAAGGGGCAAAGCACCCTCACTGACACGGCTTCCTACAGCAGACTTGGGTAAATCACTCAATTAAGGGCAGTGTAATTAGCTCTGTGGGCACTGATGGTGATTACCGTGATTTTGGGTGTCTGTAATGTAGTGTGTTTCAGTGGCTCAGTGTGACCTCCCAAACACCTTGACAGCACCTAAGTGCTAGTCCTAAGAGTTTACAGGCTGGAGGATGATGTGATTGAGAGCAGCCCCGAGAAGGACTTGGGGGTACTGGTGGATGAAAAGCTGGACATGAGCTTACCATGTGGGTTTGCAGCCCAGAAGGTCAACCGCATCCTGGGCTGCATCAAAAGAAGTGTGGCCAGCGGCTCAAGGGAGATAATTCTCCCTCTCTACTCTGCTCTGCTGAGACCTATGCTTACTGAGAACTATGCTTACTACCATGCAGTTCACAGAATCACAGAATGGCAGGGATTGGAAGGGACCTCTAAAGGTCATCTAGTCCAAACCCCCCTGCCAGAGCAGGATCACCCAGAGTAGATCACACAGGAACAAGTCCAGGAGGCTTTTAGAAGTCTCCAAAGACAGAGATTCCAACACCTCTCTGGGCAGCCTGTTCCAGTGCTGTTACCCTCACAGTGAAGAAGTGTTTCCTCACGTTGAGGTTAAACCTCCCATTTTCCATTTTGTGGTCATTTCCCCCTGTCCTGTCACTGGACACCACTTAGAAGAGCCTGGCCCCATCTTCCTGACACCCACCCTTTAGATATTCATAAGCATTGATAAGATCCCCCCTCAGCCTCCTCTTCTCCAAGCTAAACAGACCCAGTTCAATTCACTGCTCGCAGAATTGAGCACACCAAATTTCACAGACAATGTTTTATATATTTAGACGATGGCTTAAGAAGCAGCGAGCCGTATCTGCAGACGTTACAGAACAATTAGGCAATTCCTGCTACTTGAAGATCTGCCTTGCAGTTTTGAAAACATCAATGGAAAAACAAATACCTTCTGTAGTACATGTAGAAATTAACCCTAAAATATTTACGCTCAACAAATGCAACTAAGTATTTGGATGAAGATGATTGAGCGTGCTCTGCTGTTCTCTACTGGAATTAATCCATCACAAAGCTGGCTTCTCCCTATTTCAATATTAAAACAAAAGGGGGATGCTTGCAGTGCAGCACCCTGGGAATTCGGCTCAGAAGTCCAATTAACAACAACTAATTCCCCATACTGCCTCTATTTACCCCTAAGAGCTGGCTAGATATAATAAGTCATGCATTTTGCATTTAAGCTTTTAATGCCCAGAGGATAACAAAAATCTATCCTGATCACTTTTTATTTTCATCACACGAAGACAGAAGAAAGCATCCCCCCTCTTCCCCCTTCAGTTAAGTGTATCCATAGCTCAGCACTAAGTCTGTGGAAGGAGCTGCCTCCTGCCTTCCCCCTGTGCCTCCCTACCCCACTTCTCCATAAATCCCTTCCTTCTTCAAGAGCACAAGAAGGTAACAATCCCGTTGGATGCGTTTTCTCTGCAGATAAGTACGTCTTAAAACAATGTATTCACCTTTGAATGGTGGTCTGCTGCTCATTCACTGAACTAAGTTTACTGCCCTTTAGTCTGTCACACTCTTGTATCCTCCCCCTTACACTTGTTTTCATGCCAGGAGCTGTCAAGGTAGTTCCCAGCCCTGCTGGGAACATATTTTAACACCTATACCGTAAATCATAACGATCATGCTCCACCATGCTAAAGATTGGGCAAATACTTGCAATAATTAGAACGAACTCCTGCAACTTCATTTTTCTTACAAAGCAAGTCGGATTTGAACCAATTTCTCCAAAGGTAAAAGTCCAGCATGTTACTACACTTTTTAAATGCAAAAGGGAGAGAAGCAGAGAGAGAGAATGTGCATATGTGAGCACGAGGCTTTGGATATTCCTTGCAAGGTACAACCTAAAATGTACATTCAAATATCTAGCTGTCTGGCCAGATACGCTTTTACTGGTGTTTAATGGAAAAAAAATAAGGCCTAGAGGTACCTATCTCCATCTGCATTTATGAGGTTTTGCCACAAAGAACTAATGCCATATAACACAAGACTGAAGGGAATTTGGAAGAAAAAGGAAGGGGTTTGAGAAGAAAACAGCGGGGCATATTAAAATGTAAAGCGTATCACGCTGCTCGATAGCAACACAAAATGGGATGCTGTGCTGAAGAAAAACACCTGGATCAATGTTAGGTACCTATAGAGCAGCAGGTTATTGTGCAGAAAGCTGCCTACAAAATATTTCTGCAACACTGTACTTTGCTGTGCATGGCAAAAAAAATAAAACCAACCCAGAAGGTGTTATTTTTTTCATGAAGCTGTGATGAACTTGGCTTATGCCTGGGATCAGACTGTCTGCTCCTTACGGGGGTTTCTGAGTTGCATGTTTGCAGATTCAAGGCCAAATCTTCCGAGGGGCTCACAGCCAGCTTTCCAAGAGCTCAGCTGCCAAGCTGCAAGCCAGGCTTCTCACGGGCCCAGGAATCGGAATGACTGAACGGGAACTGAGCGCTCATGAGCAGCCCAGACTAATTGGCTGACTCCTCTCTCAGCAGACACGGCTGTGACAGAAGCCGAGACAGCCAAACGCGGTACTTCTGACATACTCAGATGGGAATTTTAGTACCTGCCTGTACCGAGCGTGCAAGGAGCTGTTGTTGAACTCCTCTGAACTTCTGAAGGAAAGCGTTGGCTGCTCCTCATGCTCGAGCAGGTTTTTCGATGGCTCTGCACCCTCCTCCCTGTGAGCAGCAAAAAGAGCAGAAGTCTGACGGGCTGCTCCTGACCCAGGGCACAGGAGAGCCCAGCACCCACACTTGGGACACAGCACCCACACTTGGGACACAGCACCCACACTTGGGTGACACCCCTTGGGAAGCAGAAGAGGATGGTGGTGCTAATAATCCTCTCCCTTCTAAATCCTCTAGATTTTAAGTAATTTGAGGAGATTGAAGACAAGGCATTAAATTTTGATTAAAGGGACGCTGCCAATTTACATTAAGCTTGGAATTTATGGTTTTGTAACTACCAGGTGTAGGTGGGTGGGGGCTTGAATTTTGGGTGTATTTCTTTGCAACAGGGCAAAGACAAGTATCTTATCTTTGAGCTGAGAACAGAAGACTTCAAAAATTAACTTGATTAGAAGCAAAAGTAACGTGGTCCACTCTAGTTTTGCTGCTGAAATGAGAAAGAAAAGCAGATGTGAGATACCACGTAGCTTGCCAAACCTATCACAGCTCACCAGTTAGGTTTGGTGTGTAAGAATCTTGGTTGGTCAGTGTTGAATGTGGTTTTAACCGTGCTAAAAAGCCACACTAAAGTTCTGTTTTAAAGAACTGACTGGGGACTGGTGTGAAAGGAAAGGTTACCCATGGGTAAGCTGGCACAGGGACTCGTTTTGCCCATGATGGGAGCCAGATCTGAACTAAATTTACCAAAGGGAGAGCTTAAAAGGCAGCACATCACTGTAGCTTTAATGTACAGTAACCCTATAGAAAAAGTATTATCCAGAAATGTTCATTCATCAGAGGAATATGAATCCAGATCTCTTCCTGAACAGAGCTATGATGATTTATAATAGCCAAAGGTCCGACCCATATCCCAACAAGAATTAACTGCAACCAGAGATCTGCAGTAAAGATGTAGCTCAGTTTGGTCTTGGCTCAACCAAAAGCTGGGTTTCTGCTGTAGATCTCTCTGCTGTCTCTACAATATTCCCTCAAACAAGGCTTTCAAGGGAACAGGCCAAAGAAATCAAAGTGAAAGGCAATAATGCCTATGATGGGAACAGAACTTTAGTGTGGCTTTTTAGCACAGTTAAACCACATTCAACACCGACCAACCAAGATTCTTACACACCAAACTTAACTGGTGAGCTGTGATATGTTTGGAAAGCTACTTGTTTTCAGTCTGGAAAAGAGAAGGCTCCGGGGAGACCTCATTGTGGCCTTCCAGTATCTGAAGGGGGCTACGAGAAAGCTGGGGAGGGACTTTTTAGGCTGTCAGGCAGTGATGGGACTGGAGGGAATGGATTAAAACTAGAGATAGGTAGATTCAGGTTAGACAGTAGGAAGAAGTTCTTCCCCATGAGGGTGGTGAGACACTGGCAGACGTTGCCCAGAGAGGTGGTGGAAGCCCCATCCTTGTTAGTGTTGAAGCCCAGGCTGGCTGGGGCTCTGAGCAACCTGCTCTAGTGGGAGGTGTCCCTGCCCATGGCAGGGGGGT
>WTSP01015970.1:25862-46303 GCA_025331215.1 Actenoides lindsayi
TAAGGCCAGGCTGGCTGGGGCTGTGAGCAACCTGCTCTAGTGGGAGGTGTCCCTGCCCATGGCAGGGGGGTTGGAACCAGATGATCTTTAAGGTCTCTTCCAACCCTGACAATTCTATGATTCTGTGTTTACCCAGCCAAAACCATTTCCCTTCAAAGTCCTCCTTCATAAATTTATAAAGATGTAAGGCTTGGAAAGAATCTCGTGCAATCCCCTCATCCCACATCTTCCCATGAACCAGGATCAGGTCTAACCACCTCCTCCATGTAAAGAGTTGGTCTAACCTGTTCTCAAATTTGCCAGTGAAAGGGCTCAACACTCAGAGAAAACCTAATTCCCGAAGAGAAAACCTAATTCCCAAATTGTAGCTTAACATTTCTCTGCTGCAAATTACTTTTATTTATTTTTGTCCTGCTCACAGTGGCCATGGAGAACACGTGATGGCTGTCCTCTTTAAAGCAACTGTTTACATACTGGAAAACTCAATACATTTTCCCCCATAGTCTTTTTCCTCTAGACTAAACAAACTCAGTTTCTTCAACATTTCCTCATCACTCATGTTTTATAAACCTTTTATCATTCCTGTTGCCTTCTTCTGGACAGCCTCCAATTCATCTACATCCTCAATTCTGCTGGGCCCTGCTTGGCCACGGCCGACAATCTGTCCCTGAGAAAAATGCCACACTTCTGACTGAGACATTAAAGATCTGTTTCCAGATTCCGCAGTTTTTCCATGGTAGGTGTAAGTGGTTTAGCTCTTGCTAGTACCAATAAATATATATAAAACAAAACGAAGAAAACAAAACAAAGCCTCACATCTCAAAGGTGAGATGTCAATTTTGTACTTCAGTGGCTGTTACCTTTATAAAACATTTCCATGGGCTCCTTGGTGCTTTTTTCTGCTTAGCAGCGTGGCTACTGAGGCAGGCAGAGGCCTGGCAGTTAGCAACCCTTGTAGAAGAGACTCTTACAAGACAGTGTAATTAAAGTCAGCATTCAAAGCATTTCAAATAATCAAAAGACTAACCAGCCCCAGAATAGAGGCGGAATCAAAGAGCCTGGTGTGGAAACAAAACCCAGTGACCCCGAGGCATGAGCAACCAACCCAAAGAGATTAAATGCCAGCTGAGGAAAAATGGGGAGGAACCAATGGCATCAACAGTGGAATAACAAACAAATTGAGGAGACTTCAAAAAGTGAATAACTGGGTTACCAGATGACATATGTTTTGTAAGGAGTTAAGGAGAAGTGTGTGTGGTTAGAGTGCCCAGGCTTGGTTTAATTCCCCACCATGGAAGTCATTGGGTGTTCCCTCCTTGGTATCACTCACAGCTACCTGCAAGCACTTGTGTAATTCCAAACAGTCCCACACTCACGGCCAGATCAGAAACTCTCTCTTGTCTTCTCACTAAGCTTGAAAAAGGGTTTGTGCACTCAAAAGCCCCTCTGTTGGGTTCGTCTGTATCAGCTACAAACCTCATCACATCAATATCCTTAAGCTGTGGTAACTGCTATCATGAAGCTTGCAACTTTTGCTTGTAGGTTGTTTACTCAAGAGGTGCACTCAACTCAAGAGCAGTCTCATTTCCAAAGATGCCTTTTCCTCCTGGGGGCTGACTGAGGTTACATGGAATACTCAGCAAAATATAGAGTCAGCAGGTCATCTCTGATTAGAGCTCTTTATTGAGGAAACCTCCTTGACTTCAACTTCCAGACAAATTCATGGATCCCTCCTGTCTGTTCACTAAGATAAGCAGCAGCTTTATCACCCACCCATACATTGGCTCCTTCTGTGTTTCTAGGAGAGAAGTAGAAACTCCGTGTTGGCTGCGTCATGGAGTTCTTTTAAATGACAGAAACGGGACCAACTCATCCTAAGGGTGAGACCAGCCAAAAAGAATTTGGTGCAATTAATTTAGCAAGCATTCAGCCTGATGTTTGTTTAATCAGTGTGGATGAGAGCAAAATTCCCCCACAGACCCTTTTAAACACCTCAGCTAAGAAAATAAGCTCGAGTAAAGAGCGTGTTGATATCCCAAGGGACCAGAGAAAGTGCAACAACAGAGCTCCTTGTACAGAAGGGGGAGTGTTAAGCATATTTAAACCAAACATTTCTTTCCCTTTCCTTTGGGATAAAACTATTTCCCATAGAAACTAAGGCTGTGCCCCTACATGTGTAGCCCGGGGAGAGAAGCTTTGATGTGAAAGAGAATCCTGGTAAAGTACCGGATGCAGAAGCCAATGTGGAAATAGGAGGGACTTCCAGAAGCAGGAAAAAGCATTGTCCCAGAGGGGCTTCCATCACCCCCCCCAGGTCGTCACTCAGACTGTCTGGCTAGTTTCCTCCTGACGGTCACTTTGCTGTGAGGAAAGTCTTGTCCTAGACATGGGGCAAAAGTTTATAACTTTTCTCTTACTTTAGGCAGCTGACAAAGTGAAATTGTGAGATTTTATGGCATAATCTAGATTAAAAATAAAATAAAGCTAAAATCTCACAAAATAGAAACCAAATTCTGCTTTCAAGTGTACCACAGAAGACTTGGAGAAACCATAAGTATTTCAGAAACGCAGGAGTTCTGTAGAGCGGGTTTAATCTGAGGAAAAAGGGGGACTGATTTAGCTCTGTAAGTTTTTAGGAGGAATAAAGGAATGAATGTTTTAGCATGAAATTCGTACGAGTGCAAGCACTCCCGTGCTGTCGGATCTACACAGCAGGATGAAAGGAACCTGCACACAAAGTGCAGATGATCTGGGTTACTGGTATGATAGTCTCAAAGGCACATGGTGTGGGGGATCTGTGTGTGAACGCTTGCCTGGTACTGCAGGGCTGACAGCCCGTGGGGAGCCTGTTCTAGAAAATAATCTGTGGGGCTCTCCCCATCTTGGTCTTTAATAGAGCCCAAGCTCACTCTCTCCTTTCTTCACCCTTCACTGAGATTGATGTTGGTCATGGCCTTAAACTCCAACAGCAAGCTTACGCAGAGAGCACTGCTACTGCCATTGCGTGATGTGCGAAGAGCAGAAGTCCTCTTGCACGCTCATGAGCAGATTCTGGTCACGTGAAGAGTCCGTTCAGCAGCAGCAAAAGAAAATAGGAACCACGATAACTTGCTACTGTACAATAAGTCTCTCCCCACCCTCCAAGCTTTCACCCTTATCAAGGTTCTCGTGGGCACTGTTTCTGAAACCAGCCGATAGGCAACTCAAGTGTCATTTGATCAGAGGGCCTTACCTAGGCCAATGGCCCCATGATGACAATGCACGGGGTTTGTTTCTGTAAGGATTTCAGCACTAGGCTCTTGAATCATGAACTACGTCATCGTTTCTTTGTTTCATGCTCTGGCTTGCAATGACACGTCAAGTGGGGCATTCTGGCACCTCATTTTGCACCCGGAACAATGTGTTTGTTTAATTACTTAACTGAAGTTGTTGAATTTTTTCTTTCGTGACTGAAGAGGACGTCATATCGGTGATCTCCGAGGTTAATGATTCGGATATAGTTACTGCTAAATTAGCACTCGGTGCCTACCTGACACAGATGAAGTGCACTCCCTGTCTTCAACACCTTCTTGCACTCACTGTCTACTACATAGATTACTGCTCTGCTTGATGTTCTTAAAGGTAAACAGAATATTGGCATATAGATCTCTGAGCATTGACATCTCTGCCTGCAGACACAGGGAGCTGGAGCAGCTCAGCACTCCTGAAAATCGAGCCACAGGATCAATGTCACAACAAAATCTTCAACGTCAGCTAAATCTGATCAACATATCCCTGGATGTCCAGTTGGCAACTCAAAGGACCCAGAGCAAGCTTCAAGCCCTCCTGTACAAGGACTGGTTTCCTCTCTCTCTTTAATGGAAGCAAGAGTATTTTGCTCTTGCGTAGAGAGCCCCGAGGTGTATTTAATTAATGCTCATTATGAACTCTGAGAGGAGCTTGAGACATAAACATTATTATACCTTCAAAGCCTGGGGTATCACTCAGGTTTTATTCAGCTCTCTTATGCTGGCACAGTTCTTACTGACCTCCAGAAAATCCAAGTAGTAGATAGAACAGTCTTCAGAATTTGGCCCACAATGCACCAGTTTCTCACTCCTGGGCTGGACTGCACCCTAACCCATCCTGCATTCTTCTGGCTTCATCTATTCAGACACAAGCAGGCATTCAGAGATGTTGCTCCACCACTAATGGTTCTCATACAAATGCTTGCTCACTATCAAACAGTCTGGCCCTATTAATAATAACTTTAAAGGGAACAGAGAAAGAGGAGACGAGAAGTAGATTCAATTTAATAAGAATTTTCTTTCACCCAAGTTTTATGTTCTTTTCTTTTATCTTTTTATCAAGGCAACTGTATTCTGAAAAGCCTCGGGGTACAATAAACAACAGAAGGTGATGCAATGGCTGCTCGTTATTGCTTGATGGGTGAATCATCCTACTAGCTGTTATCTGCATTATTGGAACAGATCACTTGAGGGCTGCATTGAACATGGGCCACAAAATGTAACACTGTACTCGTGTCATGATGTGACATGTCAGTCTCTTTATTTCTAGATGAGTTTCCTTTCAATTGCTCATAGATAAAACAATGAGAAACGGTGACCATAGCATGTATCAAAAATTATACCTGGGCCTTATTTTTATCAAAGCTCAGTTGGTACCAACTGGCCAAATCCTGCAGCATGTGTTCACACCAGTTCGTGAAAAAAAATTCCACTGATTCAACGGGACACCTCAAGCAAGTGAGTGTTTCCTTTTCAGAATGAGTATTGAGGCTTTTCCTAATCCACCCCGATGTTTTACACAAAATGCCACATCTTATGCAGTTTTATGGTATACCAGGGTATGCCGCTTCTGTTTTTGCTGGGTTTTATGGGTATTGTATTACTGGGACCAAACTGAGAATGCGGTGTTTCCACAAGCAATATCTGATCATTAAAAAAATGCCAATGTAAACATTGTCTACCAAAAGGAAGATGACCTCTTTTATCTTTCTCACCCATGGTGCCTAGTCTACATGAGGACCTCAATAAATTAAGATCTTAAAACCTGACCTGCCTGGCAGAGGAGACTGTTCTATGGGTTTGTATCTGAGGTCCTCAAACCAAATGACACTTTTGCTGGACGAAGTGTAACTCCTGGTGTTAACTATACAATTTAGTAGCTGTGATAGGCTTTTGCTTTGGGTATTTCATTATACTGACCTATTGTCTTACGTTTGGACTGCATGAAAACAATTCAGACCTCCAGGAAGCAGGCACAGAGGCAGCAAAGAAAATGTGTGACTCTAGGAAGAGCCTCTGTTGAGCCATCTCTGGTCAGCCTCTGCAAACCAGATCTCGTTTACTACACAGTATTTTGTAGCATTTTCTCCCCTTGCTTCTTGCAAGTCTATGTGTGCCATGTCCAGAACCAAAGCTTTCAGGGTGTGAACTAACAACTGTAGTACTCTCAGTTGTCCCCTGGGAGTGGGATGTGGTACTGCATGGCTGTCATCAGACCACAGAGTGCCTAGGGCAGAAAGAGAGGCTTGCACTTTATGCTGAACTATCTGTGCAGAAGAAGAAATCAGGGCAGTGTGGACTGTAAAAAAGTTATACTATCGCTTATAAACATAAACCACTGTGCTGTCCAGTATTCACATAAGACATCTTCCCCCTTTGCATGGGGGCCGAGACAATGTAACGACAAAGGAAGCTAAAAACCTTTGTTAGGCATGTCACCAAGGAAGGCATTTAAGATGACAAGTGTACAGCTGCCTGGCCACGACCAACCGTGCTGTGGTAGAGCAAGGCAAGGCCACAGTGCTAAGGCTGTAACAACCCAAGGCAGTACAGCAGCCCATGGGTAAAAGGGATAGGTATCTCAGAACAGGCATATTTCCCGATGCAGCCATCCAAACTAGGCTAGCAGCTGCAGAAAAGCCCAGGATGGGCTTAGGAGTGGTCGCTTGAAGTTCTGTTGGCCACCCTCTTCCCTCCCTGTCTTCTGTCCCTAAAGAAGCAGCACGTGTCTTAGCAGCAGACTCAGTACCTACTTAAACATCAACATCCTTTACGAGACTCACAGAGAAATGTTCATCTAACCCCCCACACCAGGCAGAAACACAACAGAGTAGTAAGTAGAGAGGGATACAGTGACCATCTTCCCCTCTGTGGTGCATCATAAACTGTATTTGGAGGCCAGAATCTGGCTGTCAGTGTATGCCTACTACTAGGCTGTAACTGTAACTACTACTTTCAGCTGTAACTGTGGTTTGAAGGCTGATTTGTCTCTTACATTTTGATTCGATGTGCGATGGAGAAAGAAGAGATAAGCCCTTTCTCCCTTTTGCCAGTAACATTTCTCATTCTCTTTTGATTTAAAAGATATACAATGATGGAAACAAATGCTTGTGTGTTAGAAACGAGTGATGCCACTAAATTTTCACAAAAGGGACCAGAAGGAGACATTTCTATGTAACTAGACTTTGAAGGTGTGTTTCTGAGATGAAAGAAGTGACTGTTGTTGTAAAGCACCCTCCATTCTGAATCCAGAAAACACAGGAAGCCGAGCAGCCTCTTTGTTCACCCAGCCACTACTGCTGCTGGAGACAAAGCAAGTTACGCATCTACATAGCCTTATGTTGATTTTGTTTTTCTTAGACAAAAGCTTTTCTAAGGGATAGGTCAACAGGAATGGAGGAAAAGGGATTTGCAGTTCCAGTTGTACAGCCTTCTGCACGCCCTTGGCCAGCTTTCATCTATTTCATTGCTGTGTACATTAGGCTGTGGTGAAATCAGGCCAAGGAGAGAGGGGTGGAAATATCAGAAATATTCTGGTGTCCTGGGAGAAACCTTGCCCATGGTGATATGGAGCAGCAAAGACCCCCCGACCCGATACACCACCCAGCCTCTCCAACTGCAGCATGTTGGGTCTTAGCTAAAGACAAAAGAGACACCGATGCTTGTTCCTCCCCCTCTATTTTTTTATAACGTTTCACATGGAAAAGCAGAAATCTGTTGACCAGCTCCATGGCTGGGGATAACTTTTCTGAGAATGCAACCAAATATTTTTTCTTCATTAATTTTTAAGAGTTCAGAGGTTAACTGGGACTTCAACCGATGAGAAATTTCTATCAAAGGGAGCACAGGCTTAAAATCTTCTGGAAGAAAATTTGAGAAAGACGAGCAGATTTGGTGGCAATTTGAGAAAGTGAATAGATCTCACTCAGAACAGTCATATGCTAAAGAGCTATTTATTTTTTTCCTAAATCTCAGCATTTTTTACATGTACTTGAAAAACAAAATAAAATAGAATGAATTGTACAGACTAGATCACATTTATGTTAAATATAACTTCAGAGTCTTCTAAGAGAAAAGGATTTCGCCCTTCTGGATTTTGCTTTGTTACACTTCAATTCAGGGTCATAATACCAAGCTAAGGAGACTAATTGGCTTGGGCTAAATCTTCAGGAGCTGGAAATCAGCATGGTTTAGCAGAATTCAGTACTATAGATGAGGCCCTGATACCATATACTCTTTCCCTCTTCAGTGCCTACTTGAGCTAAAAGGTGGAGCGTCTATATATGTCGTGTGGCAAGAAAAAAAAACCAAACCCAACCCAAAAAACTAAAAGAGGAAGGAGGCATGACAAGAAAAAGACAGGAAAGTCCCACGAAAGCAGAAGCAATGCAATGCTGTCCCTGTGCTCCCTGACCTGAGTCCGGAGACATGTGTTAACAGCACACACCGCAGCCCGAGGCAGAAAAACGTGATGTGGTTGACAAAACTGTGGCATGACTAAAGACAGAGCATGTGAATTGTATTTATGTACTAGCCTCTGAAGTGGAGAGCATATTGTCAAGCAGCCTGAGGGAGCTGTATCATATGCAGCTCCATGTGTAGCATGGTATAGCTGTATCCCATTAAGATGCTAGTAACGGAATATATTAAATATCCTCTTGGAGGCTAAGGGTCCAATCCTCCTGCACTGAAATCAATACAATTTTTGCAATTTATTTTTAATGGGCAGAGAACCGAACCCTTTCGGCTGTTATTCACATGCATACGCAGAAATCAGTAAGACTAGCAGAGAGCTATGTGGCTTGCACTCCCCAAAATGCCCTTCTGTAGTCACACCAGAACGACCAGAGGTAGGTTTGCAGGGTGTATGGGGACAGACCTATGACAGCTCTGCCTGTACCCTGCCCAAAAGCCAAGCAATCCCATTCACTGAGCCAAAGCTATTGAACACTGTCTTTCAGAGCAACTAGACCAGCCTAGAGCAGAGAAACCTGTCTTCTGATTGTAATATACACCCAGATGTACCCTAAAAGGTTGTAGCATTTTATAGTCTGCTGTTACAAAAGCCACCCCCTGCTATCTTCTTCCCTTTCTTCCACAACTTTTTTCTTTTCTTTCTTTTTTTTTTTGTTTAACCTTCATAGCTCACCTCCAGCTAAGTAAGTTGTGCGTCTGATTTTCTTTCCAGATCTCTCAGGAAGCATACAGAGCCAGAGAAATAATCAGAGCTTTAGTATACCATCTCCCCATTCCACTTCCTGGGGAGAACAGGCTGGGTCCTGTTCTGCTTTCCCCTGGGCAAGCAAAGAGGGCTCTGCTAATGTTGGTGGAACTAAGTGAAGGTAAAACATCAAAAACCAAGAAAGCCATCCACGGAGTGGATCCTGGGCTAACAATATGGGGCAGTTCCTTAAAAAGCCAGCTGTTGGATTACACAGGAGTTTCCTTTAAACGCAATAAACATTTAAGTTTTCCACCTGAAGCGAACTCAAAAACACAACTCAATGCATCCTGAAGGCTCAGAAGCCTTGTCGACACAGTTAAAAAATACCATTTAAAACCCCATCACATCTCACAATGTGTGTGTGTGTGGTGGCTCATGACTAAGTACTGGGTGGGGAAGACAGTTGGCCTCTTCCCAGGTGGTGGTGGCCAGCACCAGAGCTCCAAAGGAAGGCAAAAGAAGGGGCCAGCTCCAGGTCCTGCAGGGCTTAAACCTCAGTGTGCCCCTTGGGAGACTGCTGCAGCAGAGCTCTCTGCTTCTGGCCACTGCACAGCAGGCAGGGACCCTGCTGTTTAATAAATTCTCTTACTGCATTGCTACATGAGCATCTCCAGCTCCATCTAGGTAAAGCAGGGTAAGTTTTATGGGAGAGGATTTTAGGTGACTGCTTGTTAATCTCGTTCCCTTAACCATCCATCACTCCGTGCATCCTGAAAGTAGCCTGGAAAGGTGAGGCTGCTTCGAGATTTGCATTGCACAGGCAGACATCCTCATCTGCTTGGAAAGAGGCAATCTGAGTCTTACATGAAGTGCTGTGCAGCGGTAGCAGGCTCAGCTTCTCACCAAGAAATTCATTGCTTTGCAGTATCTCTGGCATCTCAGTCTGAAGCAGAGAACTAACCCAAAATACCATGCCTCAGATAGGTTTTTTTTTCTTGTTTTTGTTCTAAAGCCCTTATAGCAGTTTTTTTAATAGATGAATATGCTACACTCTCAAGAGCTTTACGAACAGGGGCAAGAAAATATAGTTTGTACGCTCTCTTGAAATTACATTGATTTATAAATCAATGTAAATCAACTAAAAGATGAGAAACCACCAAGGTAAAGGGAATGGCTGACCTGAAAGCCTGTAGTGTAGTGGAAAGTCCTCCAGAAGTTCAAAAGATAATACCAGGAAGGGATTACGTATAAACAAATGCTGAACCACAGCGTTAGAAAGCATGGAGAGATGACTTGGATTCACCAACAGAGCAGGGTGACAAGACCTGCTGACTGAAAATATCCACATTCAGACTCCCTGATTAACACCAAATTACTCTGAGCTGCTGTTGGAGTGCAGGTATTTCCTTTAATACCAGTAGAATCCTCTTTTCCAAAACGTGTAGCTCTGGCTTTTGGCCACCTCAGAAAATGCCTCTACCCAGTTGCCAATTACAATTTTTTACTTCCATTTAAAAATACTTTCCTCCAGCTGGTTTGGCCCATAACCATTCGAGAGGGGCATCCTCTATCCTCTCTCAGCACTACTGATGGGGCTGGAAATACTCCTGGGAAGCTTTGCTCTGTCGTGCCACACTAAAATAAGCAGTGGTGTTCAGGCCACCAGTAACACGTGATGATGGGATGATGGTGATGGAGAGGCCACTATCTGATGAATGTTTCTTGTGCCTTCCTACATGCCTTACCTTTTCTCAGCATGGTAAGAGAACAGACAACTCTATCAGGCCACAAATATTTAATAAACAGCATTTTTGTCCATTAGAGTTGTGGCATTAAAAAAAATAATTAAAAAAAAAAAAAAAGCAAGGAAAAAAAAAGCACGTGCTGCTCCTATTTTGCCTCAAAACACTGATTGTGATCTTTTCTGCTTGACTTTGTGGGAAGCTGTTTCAACCAGGACTGAGCACAGAGGGCAGGTTTCAATTTGTTAGGCTCACACATAAGAAAACTGCTCCTACCACATCGGATCTCTGGCAGTACAGACTGTATCATACATCTAAGTGAGGAAACAGAGGATGAGTCGGACTTTGCTTCTACAAATGGAGCCGTGCAGATGGCACAGTGCTTACAAAGAGACAGGAATATTGTCTTTTGATCTCAGTAGGAGGGTGGGGAGAGAAGAGGGGGAAATGTGATATTACCCACAAGCTGGGGAAAGTTTCAAATCTCTGGCTCAAACAGGCAGACTATTTGCTGCTGGGTTTCTGCTTTTATCCTTCTCATCACTGATATTAGCTCCTGATGCCCCTTTTTTTTTATTCCCAGTGTGTTTATAGCCATTTACAAAACAAAGTTTAAGATACGTTGGAAGATGTGCAAACTCACTTCTTAAGTTATAAACTCTATTAAGAAAAACCCAAGCCTTCCGAAAGCACTAGTCACTAAAACATATTTTACTGATATTACGAGTTCCATTTCATGAATAATGATCTTAAAATCCTAGAGCAGAGGAAAAATTCTGATAGGATAAATGGGAGATTTACTGGGACTTGGCCAGAAACTTATGGATCAGTGATGCTGATTTAAATTAGTAAAAGCAATAGGTTTAAGGTATGAGTTTGACAAAACATCTGTTGAAAGAGGGATATGCCATCCTCACTCAGTTTAACTACACTCTCGAGTAGCCGTGCTGAAGTCAGTAACATAACAGAGAAAATTGTGATGAGAATGGCAGGGCTCACTCTGCAGTTTCGGGATCTGTTGAAGTGAACGTCCTGAAACAAAGTCAGACTGGTAAGTAAAGAAAATAAACAATATGCTGGACAGGGACAGATCCCTTTTTATGAAAAATACTGCTTTGTTTATTTTATTTTTCTTTATTGAAAACCTGAAAACAATTTCAGGCGAAAAAACCAAACCAAAACAACTCATTTTTACGAGTTTTAAAAACCTCCACATTTCCCAAAGACATTTTGAGAATTTTTGTTTCCATTTCTTCTCAAATGCTGTCGTGAAAACATCCTCTAATCTCCAAACAAACTCTAGCAGTTTAAAAGGGCCAATTTGTTCATGCGTGTGTGCGTATCTCAGGGAAAGAAGAACCTCCTGAGAGCAACGCTAATTACTCAGTGGATGAGTAATTCCCACGCCTCACTAAGGTAGGAGCAAACTGAGAAGGTTTCTGCTTGGCCCCAGAGCGAGGTAGACAGGTGTTACACTTTATCATTACATGTTTCCAGTCCTACCAGCTGTATCTACATTGTCATGGAAGATAATAGGATGGGTTTTTTTCCCTAACTCACACTGCAAAAGGTAGATGACAACTTAAAAGCAACCTTGCTTGATTTATAGGGTCTCAAACCTTTTGGTCACATTCGTCACTTAAGAAAAAAGTAATTTAACTTCTATGTCAAGTAGCATGTTAGAGAGAGAGGGGTGGGAAAGCAGACTTTCATGTGGCACAAAGCCCTTTACATTTAAAGCAGAAGAAAACCTCATCAATATTCAAAATTTCTTCTGTGTGTACTGTAAAAAAAAGCTGATATTTATATGCCAAATCAGCACAAGAGGTGGAAAAAAAGCTACAGAATGGTATGTGAAACCATTACCAGAAATCCCATTCGTATAGATAAAATAGCATGGATGAGCTGACTTTGTGGGGGTTTTGCATTAATTGTCTATGACATTAGATAGAGGGCTCAGAGGCCAGTGTTGGCTCTTCTAAAAAAGTCTGAATAATGAATCCAATTTCTCAAAAGAGAAAGCTTTATACACGACTTGAACTTAGAACACTGGAAAAATCCTGCACGCGAGTCTCTCTGATTACTCTTTGTAAAGATTTTCCTTCAATGAGTGAGGAGCTCAGTAAGTGGAAGTTGCACGAACGCATCAGCACATCACAGAACCCTGCAGCGTGTCATTATGGTGCGGGATGCCTAATTCTTTACAGAAAATAATAAGCCAGTTCTGATCTCTTGGGCTGGAACTTCTGTCTGGTGATGATTCTCTTTCTCTTCACCGACTACAGAGGGAGCCAAGTTTCCTCAGTTAGACAGCTCAGGTAGGTGCCTGAACTTCTGTAGCTTAAATACCTCTAAAGTTTCTAGTGTGAAGAGCAAACTAAAAAGCTGACTCCATTCAATTTTACAGTAATTTTAGTGACACGACCTTTTTGGGTGGAAGTGAGGTCTTCAGTTTGCCTGTTTCTCCACTGGATGTGTTTCAATGTTTTCAGCTCAGAAGCTTGTGTCCCTTTCCTATGCCCAATAAAAAGCAAGAGAAAATACAATATCCTAATGTAGTTAGCAGCAGCAGCAAGCAAAAGTCAGGGTGAATATAGAAAACTAAAAGCAATATAAGTACCAGTTAAAGTTGATTTTTGACCTCATACCTATGAGGTAAATTTGTGTTTATCTGGGGAGACAGTTGCTAAATTTTCTGTGCTTGCTTTTCTCCAAGCTTACAGCTTCCAGAAGACTATGGAGAATACTCTGCACGCAGGAAGCCATTTCTGAAGGACATCAACAGAAAGACCAACGTGGTGGCAAGCACTTCAGGCTGTGGCATTCCACATCCTCATGGAAAGCTCTGCTAGAGGAGACCTGCTCCGTGTAATAATTGCCAAGACTTGTACAAGCTGCCAGTCAGTCACATCCTGGCAAGGAAGGACAAATGGGTCAGCTCCATTTCCAAACAACCAGAGGATCCCAACCCCCAGGACCACAGAGGCTGCAAGTGTTACAAGACCAAATGTTCCAGACCTCTTGGGATACGGTGAAAGATGAATACCTCGTTTGCCTGTCTCCTTATTTGTGCTTTGAACTCATACACTGGGGTGAGATCACATTTAAGGAAACTGCAAAAGGTGGCACAGTGAGTGCTCTGCTCCCAAGGAAGGAAGACATTTGGTGGACTATTAACTATTTGCTGAACAATTAACTATTTAGTTGACTTTGCTTCAAATGGGAATAATCAGAGACCACACTGATGTGGCATCTTCCTAGGTTTTTTTAAGAGTCACAACTTTGTCACTTGGTTCCTTTAAATTTCATGGTATTTTTTGGTGATACAAACCATTTTGATAGAAGGGAGACTTTGTGAGAGCAAAGAATCTTCTTAGATATGAAACACTTTCTCAACAAAAAGCACAATCAAAAATCACACGTCCACAGATAGCTCAGTCCTTCTGGCTCTGCATATTAATGACAAGAGCTTGTCACATAATTTCTGACCTTCTCTGTGCTAGTACAGCTGACCCTGCACCAGTAGTAAGAGTCATGGCCCCTGAGTACAGACCAGTGTGACCCAAAAATAGAGGTAAGAACCTGGTTTATACCAATTTTGACATCATGGTGAAGTCAGAAAAGAAGCTTGTGTGACTAATAACACAAACTGTAGGAGGTAGACAAGATGCATGTGCTTAGGACAGTCTCTGAAGACAGCTTGGTAGACACATTGCTATCAAACCTTACCCCATCCGTTTGCTGAGAATGAAGATTAAGAATCACATTTAGCCTTCTGCTGTGCAGAAGTTAACCAGAAGAAATATTATGTCAAAATCTGAAAATGAAATAGAGTTGAGTGTGCACCTGGTCTAGCCAGGTACCGCTGGTGCTGCTCATACGATCTTGCTTGCAATTTGAAATGCTGTGTGTTTGGGGAAAGTAGTTAATTTAACAAAGCCTTAAAGAAAAGCTTTGGGAACAGTGCCTTCAGTACCACAGAGTTCACTTTGCTGTAGCGGGAGACTCTTAATGATTTTGCTTTCTTCTAGACTTTATCATAAAGGTAAAGGAAGGTTGCCCACAGCCAAAAGCAAGCGATTCCAGGTCGTGCTGTTCCATATGGCTGCATCAGACCCATTTCCATTCGAGCAGAGCTTCTGGCGCTGTAGAAAGTAACATGGGAAATCCCTGTTTTGAGGTAATGTGGAATTAGAGATAAGTGGCTCTGCAAAAACTCGAGGCTGGTGAAGTGAATTTGGATTAAGACCACAAACAAAATATTTTTGAAGCTGTTTTGCGGGTTTGTTTTTTTTTCCTGCCCAGATGAAGATATGCACACATGTAGATCATAATTATGCTTGACATCTGTTTACTGTTTTGGTCTTCATACCGGTCCGTGCGTCTCTACAGACAGCAGCAATTACACTGCTCGCTGCAGAGACGACCCGACGTGGGTGTGCGTAAAGGGGCGGCTGATCCTATCTCTGCTAATGGCATCGGAGTTCAGAGGATGTGGGGGAAAAAAAATAGAAAGAAACTAGGTAACGACTGTTCGCTAAACACCTCGATGCTCAGGGAGATGTAATGCTCCCGTAGGCAGAGGAAAGCCCACCTAAGACAAAAGAGAGCTGCTGCAACTGCAAGCCCACAACAGCATTGGGGCTCTGTTGGTGGTGGGTCTGAGCACTTATTTCTGCTGTCAGCAAGCTACGGAGGAATTTCAACTGCGTTCCAGCTCACAGCCCTTGGGAAGAAGAAAGAGGCTTCTCAGCACATAAAATCACCCTTCTATTAATATTTCTTTCTTCCACTCAGGCTTGTGATTTATTTGGCATATTTTTAAGAAAACCATGGATGCAGCGCCCAGCAAAAGGAATCTTTCCTTAAATTGCTCTTTCAATCTAATTTTTGTATTTCCTTAAATGAAGAGACCCTAGTTCTGAAGAACAAAGACATATAGAAATTGGGCAGGCCAGAAACACAGGAAGAGCAGGGACATCTCAGTCATTCTACATTTACTGGGGATTCAGATGGGAGAAACCCTGAAACTACTTCTAATTCCCTTGCAGGGGGTAGATAGGAAAACACCTAGTGAAGCCAGTGGAAGCAAAGATTTCCACTGAGTTCACAAGTTCTCCCCAAGTCTGTGGTGGAAAGGCTCATTGCCTTCAATTCCAGCCAGAGGAAGCAGAGAAGACACCACTGCAAAGGCACTAGAGCAGAAAAGGACCTGAAAGGGGAAAGTGCTTCGAGAACAAAGCGGCAGCGAGCCGGCAGGAAAGGAGCTGCCGGGGCAGGGGCTGTTCAAAGCTTGCACACCTTTCATAATTTGGAAGAAAGCCTTCTGATCCAGACAGACGTATTTAAATAATTCTGACTCATCTGGTGGCAAATACACCTCCATGGCAACTCCCTAAGCCCAGCTAATGTCGAGTAACACCCAAGGAATATGACTGGAAATGTTGTTAACTTCGCGGCATCCAGCTCAATTCTTAATACACTGGAGCCCACTTAAGCAAGGAAAGAGCTCTTGAAGGGAGGAACTTGTTCAAAGAATTGATTTCTTTTTGCTCCACAAGATACATAGAAAATACAGTAGAACCATGAATGAAAAAAATAATATAAAATCCCTCTTAAAGAAATAAACCAATTAATAGAAAGAAAAGACTGAAGTGATTCTGCCAGTGTGATCTGATCAAGCAGGGGGGGGGGTTATAAAAATGAAGAGGGAAGGTTTTTCACTGTTTTATGTGAAGCTACAACAAGCAGCTGCTGCAGAAAAAGATAATCACATAACAGCGAGCCAGTATGTTTCTTACCCCTTATCCAGAGAATCCCAGTGAAACTCCTGCGCTCTGGGAGGTCACGCAAGGAGCAGCAGCATCTCCCACCCCTCAGAGTTCACCAGGCTAGAACTATCTTGACGTGGGAAGGAGGAAGACCACCATCAAAATCTTTCTGCCATCAGCCTCTTCCCAAACACTTCGAAAACAAAAGCAGATCCTGCCCAAAACTTTTGTGCAGCATGTTGCCCCTCCTAACCTTCCTCCTGGGGTGGGATCCGCTCACCAGCTCACTCACATTTGGTGGGACGTGGGCACAGATCTCGTGGAGTGAACAGAGGATGGGCTTTCATCTCTTATCCCCTGCTTTTTTACTTATGCCTTTGCCCTGCTCCATGCCTTGCCCACTCAAGCTTCACGGGTGAAGGGTCCCTCTATGTCCCCTACCAGGGAAGAGCCTCCCTGCCCTGCCACCAACTGAAGGCATGAGCACAGCGTGCTCCATTAAGGTGCATTAACCTTTGCTTGCCGGGTGAGATCCTGCTGCAGCTGCCACAAAACACACACACACAAACAGGCACAACAGGTCGGAGAGAAGCCTCCACATCCCTGTGCCGCACTGACCCAAACCAGCCACATTTCAGAAAGAAGATTTCAAGCAAATAAATCCTCCCTTTCAGACAGATGTGGTGAGGACATGGTGGGATTTCTTATCACCCTCTGATCTGTACTCTAACAGCCCAGAAAAAAACTACCCCTGTAAAACCAAAGAAGCTTCTCTAAGAGGCAGTGGGTTTGGTTTGGGTTTGCAGTGCTATAATTCAAAGCAGTTCAGATTTGTCTAGGTATTCAATATATCATCACTCTCCTAATACTTGCTCCCTGTATCTCATTTCATATTGCATATAAATAGTGTCTATCCCAAAAAGGCATGAAAAAAAAAAAAAGCAAAGAAGCTCCTATCTCTTCGACTTCTTTCCTGCAAAGCTAAATTGATAATGAGAATGAATTATGAATGCCTTTCAGTTCAGCTTCAAAAATACGAGGACCAAATTCCCTTCAATGAGTGTCAATTAACACGGACTTGCATGTGTTCATTAGAAAACACAGTTCATCAAGATAGAGAGATAATATTGTGATTTATGCATTTAAGGAATAAAATATCTTCTCCTTTGAAAACGGAATGGGCCTTTACCAGGGTAACTAACACGGGAGAGAATATGAAATGGTGTGCAAAAGAAGAGAGAGACAGCTATTTGCACACCCCTTCTACTTGTTTTGGGGCAGGGTGATGGATTAATGGGGTTTTTTTTAGTGGATTACACAGCTCATTCAATTTTTACATTGTCTGGAGCACACTAAACATAGTAACACTGTTTTTGATGCCAGCACCTTTGCCTATAAAGCTAATAAAACAGGGCCAGGGACCTTTTCTGACCTAACCACACGGTGTAGGCACTTGCCAGAGCCTTTTGTAGGCTCCGCAGATGCCCTGCAGTCTAATACATAATTACTATTTTTCACGTGTTTATTCCAATTCCAAGTGTGTGCAATAATGTGCTGCAGCTTACCCGATCTCATAGCAAGGTGCTGAGGTGATCCCTTGCGTGCCCTGGGGTAGGTAGGCATGAGGGGGCCTCCCAGAGGTGCAAAGCCTGGCAGAACAATGTCGTGGATGGAGGTGAGCAAACACCAGAAGCTGGAAGGAGCCAAAGGGTGCGGGGTTCCCCGTACTTACAGTTGGAAATGGTCCTCATGTACACTTTTCCTTGGCTCGTGTCAGGAGTGTGCTAGTAATTAGGCAGCAAAGGCAATCTGTGGTCCAGCTTGCTCCCCAGCCCTGGTTTATTTAGTTGCCTAGATGCACGTGTGATTTCATTGACGCAGCGCTGGCAGAGACAAGGATCAGACCCTGCCTGGCAAGATCCTGCTGATAAAGGCTGGAGATGCATTCCCTCCTGGATCGAGATTAAAGGGACCCTTAGGGAGCTGGTTATAAATTCCTGACTCTCAGGTTGCTGCTATTTCCTGAAGCGAGCTATGGGAGCACTATTCTGGCTGGCTGGGGGTTATGGGATATTCGGCATCAACTATGGACTGGGGAAACTGGTGATGAGCCTACCTTCGCACCACTCCCGTGCATCCCTTGATCCCCTTATTTTGGGGCTGGATGAAATGGAGCTGGAAGAGTTGTACTGGCCAAGGAGCTTCATCTTCCTCCAGCGTGCAAATATCAACTAAGCAGGACCTGTTCCAGTTTCCATCTGTTGTATTACAAAGGGGCACCGGACTGGGGCAAGGAAATCTGATGTTTCTCTAGATATGGTGTGTTTGATTCCTAATAGAGTTCTCAGAAGAGTCATGATCGTGCAGCGTTCTGCGATTTTGGTGCTTTTGAGTATTAACATTTCTGAGGTCTCAGTGTGAGTCTCGATTATTGAAATGGCCAAGATTCTGGCAAGAAACCACAGGGAGGAAATCAGTTCTGTGCGGAAGATGCCAGGAGGCAAATATTATTTACATAGAGCGCAGAACTACAGAAATATAACAGTATGTAAATTCCTTGACAGATGCCCTGTTTGGCAGCCGCTCAGATGCAAATTTCACCCTCAGCCAGATCTGCAAAAACACAGATCAGTAATCCAGGGTAGATGTGATTTGGTAGAAATTCTGGATGACAATTTACAACTCCCCGAACTACTACTGAATTTACAAAGAAATAACAGACCGGGAAACTGAGAACGTCCGTGGGCCTGAATTAGGCAAGGTCCCTAAACATCTGAGAACCCTCAGTGAAATCAAGAGCGACTGCTTACTCCATAGTGTAGTGAAGGATTATTTGCCTGGCTCTTTAATCTAACACTGAAGAAGGCATCGCCTGCTGGGGTGTCCTGTTAAACCAGGGCACAAATCTGAGAGCTGCTTGAGACCTAATCCAGTAGCTGAACTAAGATCAAACGACAATAATTTCTCAGGTCTGCTCGGTGTCCTTCAGAACATGAATTTGGATGGGTTTGCATCTCAGGTGGCAGCTGATGCTACCGGGCACCGAGTGTGGAGCCTGCCTCAGATAGTAGGTGAGAGCTAAATTGTGTCTTTGGGGAAGTTTGACTTCTTCACAACCGTTACCTGTTCAGTGGTTAAGCTTAAGTCTTTGTTTCTTATAATACAGACTGAAAACTGAAATTTTATGGGACTTGGAAGGAAATTCTGGGTTCTTGATCCTTTCTTTAGGAGATGCAGGACCGAAAAGTGGCAGAATTGCAGCTTAAGGTGGTGGGTTTTGACAAGTTTTTAATCGTATGCTGAGAGCCTTTGAGTATATTTAACACAGGACCCAGTTATGACCAGTCTATTAGAGGACATCTTCGTGTTATTAAGAGGCTGACATGGTTCACTGGGAAGGTCTCCAAGCTACAGCTCAAAATTCAACGCACTAGTTGATTAGCAAGTGCTGGTTGCATTTAGGGGAAAGACATTCCTCCTTTTGCTTGCCAGAAGATCTCTTTGCCTTATGCAAATGCACAGGGACTTACGATTTTTCTTTGAAACCAGCAGCTTCCTGCAGTGGAACAGCAGCATGATAATTTTGTGCACTCCTTCCTCGGGATGCTGGACACATGGCCCGTGTCAAACATCTCCAAGGAGGCTACAGGGTAGTCATGCCTCCTGCCCAGGGCACAAAAAACTAAAGCAACTCCAGCATAAAGCCACCAGCCAGGTTGTATTCTACGAAGAACTTCAGGTATTATTGCCCTTCAGTTATGTAAGGGGAAACCCTGCTTCAGTTTTGAGAGAGCTTCTGCTTTGAAGCACCTTTACTTCTGGAGTCAGAGCCCTAGGTATATCCCTAGCACCTATGTCCACTCCTGTCGCAAGCCAGACCAACAGCCCTCTCCCATCTTTCAGCCACCGAGCTACTCTGCTACAGAAGCATCCTGCCCCAATCTGTTTCCCTCATCTCCTCTTCCCACCGGCCAAATGTTACTTTTTACCTCTAAATAAACACTCTGTGCTCTGGCCAGGGCACACGCAGCCCAGCTCCCCCGGGATTCAGACGCAGCCTTCGGCTCGCTGTGCGGTGCCTGGGCCAGGAAAACCGCACCAAAACCCGACAGCGTTTCAGATGTCGGGTAGCACAACTTTATCAGAAGATCTGAGTTCAGGATTTCTTGGTCATTTGCCTTTATTTAGGGATTATTTATGCCTTCTATTAACCTTGCTCAGCCATAGCACGTGTTACGCAGATGGGAAAGCTGAAGCAAAAAAAGCAGCTCGGCGGTTTTCCTGGTAAAAGCCGAGGGGAAGCGCTGGCAAACCCCCGCGTCTGGTGATGCCTGGGGTTGAGCAGAGCAGATACCAACACAGGCTGGAAAAAAATCACCATCGGCGAGGAGGAACATACCCATGGTTTTTTGATAAGCCCACCGGTCTGACCCCCTAAACCCAAAGCCCCCCTTGGGGGGCTTCACTAGGTGGTGCT
>WTSP01015970.1:46308-65847 GCA_025331215.1 Actenoides lindsayi
TCACTAGGTGGTGCTGGAGAGCCGGAGACACCCCAAGCGGGAGGTGGGTGGGTGGGTGGGTGCCAGCATCCCCCGCTCCCCTCCCTTGGCTGCAGCTCTGAAAGTGTTTCCTCCGGAACGCCTGCCTGATGATAACAGAATCCCTTTCATATATATTAGGCAAACACGGGGCCAAGGTGGGTAAACATCACGAGCAGACTCATCTTTCTGCTCGGTGCCGAGGCGGTAAGAGCCCCGTCGCACGAAATACGTGCCGCTGAGCTATTTTATTTTTTTTTTTTCCTGCCCATCTCGTCAACAACAAAGCAGCTTTTGAAACACTTGGATTACATGTTTAAAAAATAATTACGAACCAGGCATCTGCCTTGCCCTTCTGCAACAAATGTAAGACTTGGTATCACCCGCAAAATCAATGTTCCGTGTGCGATACCCTGAATATTTATAGATGCAAAAAAAAAAAAAAAAGCACGTCACTTATGTAAGGCTAAGAAATCATGCACACACATGAATAGTCCCTTGTAAAAATAAATAATAAAAAAGGCTGTGTCAAGATATTAAATCATTTTCCCTTTTCAGTTAAGATCCTTCTATTCAGGTCTGTAAAAGTCCTCTTGGCAGCCTGAAATGTATCCTGTTTAAACAGGAGCTTGTACTCAATCACACTTCTTTTTTCCTTCTTTTTTTTTTTTTTTAATACTATTCCCACTTAAGCCCTGGACAATAAATACTGAGGAGCAGAAAACAGGAATAAAGTCATCTTTGTTTCAACTTTTCCTGTGCCTTTTTACTTGAAGGGGGAAAAAAGTATCTGATGAATGAGCAATCTTTATGTGTCAGGGGAGAGGAGCTAAGTGACCTATGGACTCGGGGACTATCGGGTGATGAAGTGATACAGAGTGACTAAAAGAACTTGGTCGAACAGAAAAATATTGTATATGTTTTCAGTAAAGATCATTATTTTGTTAAACCACTAATTTAGAGAGAGGTTTGTGACAGTAGGTCCGAGTCTGTTGGAAAAGTATTTCTTTCTGAAAGTCCAAACCAAGTCAAGCCTTCAAGGGATGCTCTTCTTATTGCTCCAGCCCGGAGAAAAACCCAGTCACTGAGAACTAAGTGCTGTGCTCTTTTTCCTACAATGGCAGCCACAGTGTCGGGACCTCAACGTCAGGACACCAGTGCAGGAATGGTTAGAGAGAGGAGGGGTAAGAAGAGAGAATACATGGAACAATGGCGAAGAAAAGGGAGCAAGCCAGAGATGGAGAAGGTAGCTGAACACGTGGTGGGGGCATTTCTCTGCGTGGAAGTCTTGGGACTGTGATTTATTTGTGTGGGGGCAAGAAAAGTGGACATATATGAGTAGCACATGGGAGCACGGTGGGGTGAGAAGAGTATAAAAGGGAGCACGCTGAGCTGTGTCTGGACTGTGTGCATTTCATCCAAACTGCTATATTGTTGAGACTCTTGAGCAATAAAGCAAATTTTCATTCTAATTAAAGATTCAAGGGTTTTAGAACAATCACCAGAAGGGGGGGGGGGGAAGAAAAAAAAAGGCAAACCCTCAGAGGATTTGGTAATGAACAACAAAAAAACGTTCTTGTGCATTGTCCAAAAGGAATAGCATTCAGTGCTAATTGCAGAGAGACGATTTAATGCTGCAGTCCACTGTGGTGTTCTCTGAGTAGATGTGGGATGGCCCACGACTGACAGCAAAACACAGCCCAGGACATCATCTTCTGGCCGATGTGTACCATAGATCATGCTTGGTATGCTTTATTGTAGTCACTGGGGTGGCAAACACTGGAAGGGGCAGAGCCTGGGGGCAATTACCAATTGCTTAAAGCTGTTAAGAGTGGGTTCACTTGCACAATGTGAATCGTATCGGGCATATGCAGGATGCTTCTCTGCAGACACTGGTAGCAGTGTATCAGCCAAGCCTTAAAAGCCACTGAAACAGTGCAAAGGAACTAAACCCTGGGGGACAAAAGAGGATCAGGTTGGAAGCTCTGGGATGAAGCACATGTTGGAGGAGGAGGAGAAGATGTGTACGCTTTGTAACTTCACCGTAGTCATAGGTGGAGTAAATCTGCCATCAAACATTCATCCATAAGCTAATTACTGGATGGAAAAAATGGTTCAGAGCAGTGTTGCAAAACTTTCCATGTTTACTAACTGCATATTGAACTCTCAGGGGCAGAGCTACAAGACACAAGAGTATGTACACGGTACTCCATCCCTTTTCTGGGGGTATCCCACTTACTTTTCCCTGTGATATGAGGCCAGAACGTGGCTGTGGCAGTAACCGCGTCCCAGGTCCCTGGCTGAGGCGATGGCATTCAACGCAGCATCAGATGGGAAACCCTGGGCAAACTCCAAAGGCTGAACATGACAGCTCTGCACTTCCCACCACCTTACTAATCAGAAGCAAAGAGGACCAGCCCAGTGCTAGCTCTGGGAGCCAGTTCTGGCCAGCCCATGCCAGCAGCGTGCTGCTGCCTTCGCTTGCCAGCCCTGCCGAAATCGCTCGCATGCCACGTACAATTCAAGAGCTCAGATTAGTTACCTTTGCTGTATTAGAAAGGGCTCTGGATTAGGACTCAGGAGGCTTAAATTCATTTGTCAGGTTAAGTACAGACCCCGTGTGCAACCTTGAGCAAGGTCTTTAATCTGTCCGAGTGCCGGTATCCTTTGGAAAGGGGCGGTAATTCTTCTCTAATCCCCGAGGGTTTGGGAAATAAAGTTGGTAAATAAGAGAGCAGCTCTCCACTACTGACAGGACGGCTGGCACAGCTCTCCTGGCTGTACCCGTTTCCCTTTCTAACTCCCCAGCATCCGTCTCGCAAATCTGGGGCACTCACAGTTGGTATTTGCATGAAACAGAATATAAAATCAGAAGGAAGCCACAGCTACAGGGGGATTTTCTGTCCCCTGACTAACACACCTTTAAGTACCCTGCACTGTTTTGAAGCATCCGCTGGGGAACCGTGCTCCCAAATTATGTTGAATGTCTAAAGTCATCCGGGTAGCTGAGGAGCTGCCAGCACTGGGGTACTATCGTTCACTCCACAGGCACATGTGGAAACTCTGATAACGATGTAGAAAATACCAGTACCAGAGCAAGGCTGCTTTAGTGACACTTCCCAGAAACAAAGTAAAAACTGAAGAAGGCAGCGGGTCCTTCTTGCACCTAACCACGTTTAGGTTGCCTGTTCCTTCTCTTTAACCTTTGCCTGCCCCCTTTTTAATATTTCCCTTTCACACATTTTCTGCACACAGGTCTGCAGCTTTCCTTCCTGCTGGGCTACAAACCCACTGCTGCTTTATTCCTCCGCTCAGAGCTTCCTCAGAGCACGTAGGCTTCATCCCCTTGATGATCAGCTGAGCAGCAGATGGAGGATCAGAGGAGCAGGATGGCTGCTTTATGAGGCACACCCGCAGCAGCTCTGATGGAGGCAACCAAAGAGTGACCACAACCCAGGATTTCAAATGCTGCAATATTCAGATCTGGGGAAGGTCAAAGCCATAGGTCCCTGGCATCGTGTAATTTTGGGTTATTCTCAGCTTTCGTTTAAAGCAAAGTTTCTAGCATTCATATTCTCAGACAAAAGCTTGGAAATGGGAACCACCAAGGGTTTGAACATCAAAGGGCAAAGAAAAGAATCCAGAATGGATTTTTTTTTTTATTTATTTTTTTTCTCTTAAATCTCATGATCTTGCCATCAACCTCACGTTATGTTGGAGGGTAGCTTAGGATTTTTGAGCATGAAAGCCTGGCAGAACTACAGATGCATCAAAATCATAATGAATTGAGGCCACAGTCAACTTTTAAGAAGGCTGCTCCCCTGCACAAGACAATACCAGGGTTTTGCAGAATGGTTTGGCCCTCCCCATGCAACCTCTCACTGGTGAGTGAGCACTGGCAATTGCAGGCACAGGTATTATCTTTTTTTTTTTTATCCCAGTTAAAGAGGAAAGGGGTATTTTAAGTCCAAAGTGGCTGCTCTATCACCATTCAAGGTGGTGAGGAGATGCTCTGAGCAACCTGCTCTAGCGGGAGGTGTCCCTGCCCATGGCAGTGGGGTTGGAACTGGATGAGCTTTAAGGTCCCTTCCAACCCTGACAGTTCTATGATTCTATGCCCAGAGGAGATGTCCCAGGCTTGCCTTCAGGGCCAGCACAGCTTCTTAAAGGGACAGGAGCCCAGCATAGCTGCAACCATATGTTGAAAGCAGTGAAGGCATATGGAGCTAATTACGTAAACAAACAACTCAGCCCATGAAGAGTCTAAATAATGCAAAACATAAAGAGGCAAAACATTAACGTTCTAACTAATGAAACTAGATTCTTAGGGCGATTAATTTACGATCAAGAAAAGCTGCATATGTCAAAGACGGTACGTCATCGTACGGTTCAATATAATCGGGCGCAGCTGCCTGGCTCTTGATGTTGGTGAACAATGCTCTTGTTCACCTCCCCGTGCATCAGTACCAAAATATTAAAAGAGAAGAAAACTGCACAGCAGAGCCAGCAAACGCTTGCGAGAAAAAAAAAAAATATTTTTAAAGCATCTTGATAAATATTTACCAACCTTTGGGATTTTTGAATGCTTGAGGTTGTGTCAGGAAAGAAGCATATGCTGATAGCCTCCAAAACAACACAAGTGGTCAACAGTCTCCCTACAAAAGGGAATAGCTCAATACAATAGGCCACTGTTGCTGTGACTCTCAGCATTGTTTACCTCTCACAGAGCTTCCAAGTACAAACCACTTCAAACAAACTACAGTAAGACTTTAAACTGAATCCACCCAACAGGTTAATAAAACAAATATTGACTGGGTTTGAGAGTCATTACAGTAAACAAACCCTTTTGGATAAAAAGAGTTCCTTTGTTCGAGCAATATTGTCCAGAGCCTTCCAGCAACGTGTTACAATCTCAGTTTAAATCCTCAGGCAATATTTTACAGGGTTTGCCCTCAAATCTGCTTTTATTTGTAGCATAAATACAGATACATGAAGAGATATGGGCAAGTATTGCATGCACGCAAAGGAAAGAAATCATGCCAAACTCAAAAATATGCTGGAAATTATAACAATTGAGAGGAAAAGTAAAATGTTTCAAGTGCGTGTAATGATTTATACGCCTCCATCTCATTCCAAAAACTGCAACTTGTAGACACTTTTATCTTTGCCCCTCTGGAATCACAACCTCGGAAATGCAGACACAAATCTCATGAGCGTGCCAATGCCCTTTCACAAGGTCTCCCACAACAGATCCGATGGACTCGGAAAGCATCTTGACGTGGTCCAGCACAGAGACCCAACCCAGATGCTTGAGAGCAAAGGCAGAAGCAGTGAGGATGCAGTACCATGGGAAAGGTTTGCAGAGAGCTATTGCCCCAGGTGCAGACTGATCTGGAGCACTCAGACCTTGCTGCCTGCGTACGTGACAAGGAGTGAAGACATTTAAATGGCTTTAGATCCTCACTCCACTTTCAAAAGTGGCTTGGGTGCCAAGAAACTTTTGTCAAGAGATGACCTAGAGCAAAAGGAGTGACCGGGAGCTCCAGCTCTTCCAACTTTTGCAAATGCTTCAAGATGCAAATTGAGAATCTCAAGGCAGTTGCACAGATTTAGGCACATCTCATCCAAAAGCAACAGATCCACCGTGTGCTTTTGAAACTTTCCTCCACAGTCATACCAGATTTATTCCAGCAAGTAGCAGACCAGGCTATAAATTCAAATATAACCAGCCACGTGCATTTTCTTTTTCTCCTGCAAACTTCACTGCCCTCTCTACACACACGTGAGAAACGTAAGCACACAAAGAATGACCAGTCAACAGGTCCCAGGAACATCATCCCAGCCCAGTAATGCCAGATTAGGGTATGGTTCATAGTTGGCACAGAAGTGTAAAAACCCAGGGAACGGTAAAGAACGAAAATACAGTCAGAAGTTAACACCAATACTCAATATTCCCAGCCCAATGGGTAAGCTCTATAACGATGACCATTCCTGCAAACTCAATTCAACCAGTGGACCAAGCTCACGGTATGTTTGAGTTAACAGAATACTGCAGAGAGAAATGGCAAATAAAGGCAGGGAAATCCCAGGAAAGGGTGATTCTCCAGACATTTGAGCAAACCACAGGGCAAGAGCTTTAAGTGGCATTCACTGCTTCTCATTATCTCCATACACCCATCATTTAAATAATTATTTATTCTCTGTTCCTGGATACATAGAGTGAGCTGTGCTAAATGCACCAGCCCAGAGCAGACAGTCGACCACTGCATGACTGCAAGATGGGTACAAACTTTTTTGCACCCTGGATTTCTTCTTGGGCAACCAAACAGACCCCTCTCTGGCTTTTTCTCACTAATTCACAACATTCAGACAATTCTCAACAGAGAATTCTCAACAGAGCCCAGTCAGCAAAGGAGACTGGCGTGGCACTACAGCCAGTCCCTCTAACAGGAGGCACAGTGTCTAAGTGACAGCGTGAGGTATTAAGTAGTGATGCTGTCACTGACTGAAAGTGCAACGCACACCCAGCGCTCAGCATCCGCCTTAGCTGAAGGGCACAGCATTCTGCAAATCTTGTCAAATCAGGTGGTTGATCTGATAAGGCGCTCGGCATCGCTGGGGCTCTCCCTATCTGAGGGCAGGATCAAACCCTCTGAGCTTTGCTCAGAGTATCTCACTCGCAGTGAGACTTCTTTGCTGGAAGAGTTGTGCAATCTTAGCTTCCATCTTATCACCAGCAGCGCAACAGTCAGGCTTCAGGGGTTGTTGTCTCGCAGGCACCCACTTTATTCTCATTGCTGGGTAGCAGCATTAGACACGCAGCCTCAGAGCGAAAGAACAACAGGGAGGGAATGAGTGATAAGGAGCAGAAAGGGCTTGCAGAGTTAGCACCTGCACAGCAGACTTATGCGGCAGCACATTCCATTGATGTGGGGACACTTCTTGCATCTGGAGCGTAATGATTAAGAGACTAAAATACATGTTCTACCATACTGAATGCCAGAAGTAACTGTCATGTTCACTCATGCTGCACTACCGAGAGGATAATATAGGCTATTAATTAGGTCTGGGTAGAGCAAAACAGATTTGAAGAGATACTCAAAGAACCAACGAAAGGCAGAGATTCAATTTCTGAAATGGAGAATAATATTATATATTCTTAATGAGGATATATATCCTTAACAAGTGAGAGGCTCAATTAAGTGCTTGATCTTTTTACAAGTGAGAGAGGAGCTTCTTTAACAAGCCTTTATCTGTGTCCAAACACTAACACGTACACTGAGGCTTTTGCAGACTATGGCACTCAAACTCCTTTAAACTGTGGGAGTTTTTTTTCTGGTTTTAACCTTCTCTATCCTTCATCACAGTGCTGAATAAACTATCTCAAGCTCCTGAACCCTTCACTGCATTCCCTGATGACCCAGCAATAGCTGAAATGCCTTTAGGTGAGGTGAAGGACTTCTCTTGCCTTGTCCTGCACTGCTCCCACGTCCCATTCCCAGACACAGGAGCTGTCAAAGGTGGCTCCTCAGCAATGCAGAGTTCTCCCCTGCTCTTACTGGAAATACTGCAAGTCCTTCGTGCTGTCTCTGGTCGCCTGTAGCTGAAACTGGGGGTGTAGCTGTATCACAACTCTTCCCCGGATTTTTAGAAAACACTATGGTATTTTGAAAACAGAAATATATTTGCAAAAGCAGAAAATACTAAGGGATCAGTTCTGTTTGCTGCTGTGCCATATGCTTGTCCTTTGAGTTTCCAGGCACCAGGTTCAGTGGCTATGGCCAAGGGGCAACCTAACACAGGGGCTCTCTAATAGAATTGATCTTTATGGTCCCGATTTATTTCAAACCACATTAAACCATCAATAACCAATGCTGAATAAACACAAATCTAGACCCATGCGTAGCCACGAGAAACTGATAGCCAGGGGAACCAAAAAACTTCAGAATAAAATACGAGGTTGCACATCAATAACAGAAGAGAACGCATTGCACATAAATACAGGATTTTTTTCTATACTCAGACATAGGGGGGAAAAAAAAAATCTTTATTTTGATCAGATATGGAAATAAAGGGATTAAAAGAATCAGACAAGTGCTTTGTAATTGGTCTCCAGGCTGTACCCCTTCTTTTAGTAAAGTACATGCAAGCGAATAAAACTGCACGGATGGACTTTATTAGCTGCTGCTTTCCTTCCTGACTCTGGGATTAGAGGAATGCTTTAACCTTGACACATTCATCTTATACTCACAAAGCTCCACTTTTAACAGTTCCTTCTCCTTTCCCCTTCACTTCTCTGGTTCTCGCAAATAATATTCCACATTAGAAAAGGCTACAGTTCTGTCTTAAAAAGCAAAGCAATTCTCACTTATCTTTGTTAGCAAGAGCATGGAGAAATTCAATATGTTTTTTTATTAATACATCCTAAAAGTCTATTGCAGATGGCAGAAATATGGCAAAAGCAGAGGTTTGTGTATATAAGGCTCTTGAAGGGCTGCATTTTACTGTTCTTTAAATATATTAAAGGAAAAATAGAAGGAGCATGGTTATATTTATCTGATAGCAATGTAAAGCTAAGTGTACAAATACACGTTACTTCTGGATTAGTGAGAAATTGTATTTCTTTGAAGCTCCCTTTATGGTAGAGAAGTTTGGGATGAGATTTTCAAAAGCACTGGGCACTGCTCCAGCTCTGCACCGAGCGGCATGTACGGCTACTGCTCCTGCTGCCCCTCCTGAAGGCAGAACTGGGCCAGTATGGGCCAGCTGGGAGAAGTCCATAGCTAGGAGGGAAAACTGCCATGCGCAGCTACTGGCCTCCTACCATCCACTGACAGGAGGAAAAGTGTCTGTGGAAATAAATACTTATGCAGAGGGCTGGGGAAAATGGAAATGCATGGAAGTTTTTGTGTGTGTGTGTGTGTGAAAGGGGGTGGTATTTATCAAAACACTTGGAAGTTAATTGCAGAATAAAAGACTATACCTCAAAGGTACACACTTCCTCAGTACGCCGATTTATTATAATTACAGAGTTTACCCTTACCTTTTTTCTTTATCCAGGCACATATTTGAATTGCTTTAGATTAAAGTATATGTCTTGTTAATTATGGCATTCAATTCTCAAATCGTAATTGGTGTCTGGTGCTAAGCTCCTATAACTCTTCTTGTCACTGTTTCAAGGGGGCCTGTTTAATTTGCCTGAGGTAAACTAAAATGGAAAGTACCGTCTTATGTGAGTAATGTGAGATATTTCTTGTGGCTTTAATGATCAAATATTGTACTGCTTATGGGGGTTATGACTGGGGGGGTGGGGGGGGGTTGTGGTGGGTGACAATGAGCAGTCCTACCTGACAGGAGCTAATCAAGGTAGATGCCTCCATAATAATTTTAAGAGGTTTTATTACATCCTTTAACCAGATGAAAGTAATACCGCTTAAAATAAACAAACACCACTAGACCTTGGATAAAAATCATTAGTGAGCTACTGGGAAATTTCCTGCCACATCTTCCTTTAAAAAAAAACACAATCTTGCAGGAATGTGGGGAACAGAAACTTTTATCCTACCTAATCATGATTTTCTCCCCACTTAGGAAAAGCATCAGGGGAGTAAAAGCTGAAGGAACAACTTTGTGGGTCTCTGGGAGGAGAGCACCTGAGGACTGTCAGGTGCAGACCAGACCTGGCTGTTGCATCCTGTTGTAAAACCACACTACCCAAAACTACTGCACGCAAGCTTCCCCAAGGCTTTTCTTCAGGTGCTTTAGGTATTGGCTGGTAACTTTTTGTTCAGGTCAAGATATAGGGGTATCTTCAAATCAGACTCCAGCGCTGTATTTCAGCCTCAGCCAAATTCGCAAGGCTCTTCAGGAAAGAAATTTCTAAATTTGTTCTCCCAGTGGCGATTTACTTCCATAAGCATTTTCTCCCACAATTTCCCACTAAATTAAACAATTAGCCTGTTTTGTAGCTTTGAGGGCCTGCTTGTTCTGCATAAATAAAACGTGTGCTTTTTCTGCTCCTCTTTCCTCTGTTGGCATCATCCCCCACACTTTTTCTGTGCACCAACTTTTTGGTATGGAGAGATGATTAGTCTACTTCTTACGTCACTCCTATGCTTTTCCCTAAGAAACTCATACCCAGAAGTGGTAGTTGCACACCACATGTGATTTTACAGTAGCCTTTTCTTCTCTTTCATTGATTTTCTCTCACTATTTGTAAGATAGCTAGATTGGTGGCCATATATTTGCTGGACTGTTGTCCTGTGCTAGGCAGCAACCAAACCACTTCACCTCGTAGTTACATGCAGAGGTTTTCCTGCTTTTGCTCCATCCCAGTTCTATGGTTGAAAGAAGATGACAGAAGCCCATGGTTGGTCCCTCTTTTTTTCACAGAAATGCTGAACCTGGCAATTCCCTCCTCTTGGAAGGTGAGAGGTTAAAATCTCTCTCCCCCTCCTTTGGCTCTCAATGGCAAAGATCAATGTGACAAATTATCTCTTAATGTTTCTAGTCAGAAATGGGTTTCCAACAGGCATTTCAAGCAGGCTCACACTTGAATTGCTCTAGTTTCAAAGAAGCAATAAGCAATTCTTCGGTGCATGGTCTTTCCATATTCCCCTCAGGTGAAGATATATGCTTTGGATGCAATGTAAGAGCACCTCAGTTTTATATGGCATCAATGCCTATCTATCTGAGGTGTTCTGTTTCTTATTTATACCAAAGGGAGGAGAAAAAAAAAAAAGGATATTATATCCTGTTCATTCCCCTCTTTCTACAGCCAGTGGAATACAGGACAGCCATTCACATTTTGGGAACTCAGCCATATCAGTATCATCAACCAAGACCAGTGACTCTCAGCTTCCAAACCCTTAATCAGCATTCAGTTTGGAAAAAAACCCAAACCTTTTCTCTAAACCCGCAGTAATTTTATGTCCTTAAAATGTTCTGGTGTGGAATGTCATTAAGGACCTTCTGAAAATCCCAGCACAACATGTCCACTGGATCCCTTTTATTCCCAGGCTTACTGACACTCTCACAGAAAGCTATCAGACTTTGCTTTACAGAGGCTACACGTGTTGATTTTCAGTGGGTCATATTTATCTGTAGCAGGTCATACTTATCTGTGTACTTTTACAATGTGACCTTATTCTTTAAGACTGACTCTGCCATCTTGGTGGGGAGTCAGGCATCTCCAGTCTGGAATTTCTGCCGCATCGATAATTGTGCAACGAATTCTGAAAACTCTGCTTTCCAGATATTCTTCAGCAACGTTTCTCAGTGGGGGTGAGGGGGTGGGGGGCTGTGTCTGTCACATATTTTCTGAACAATTTCAAGAAATTTGGAGATTATTAAGAAACTATCTAAGTTACAAAGCAAAAATGTAAAATTGAGGGGGCTAATGCTCTCCTCCTCAGATTGCTGCACCATTGCAATCTCACAGATACTGATAGGGACAATTCATTAAGCCCCTATGCCAAAAGCAGGACAGTCATTCCTTGGACAGATCAACTTCTACCACAGCTTTCTACCAAAGAAAAAAGGAAACAAGTGCTGACCTTCACCACATTTTCACCATGGAAGTTTTATGGCAATAGACTTGCCAGGACATAGAGGCCTCTAAAACTATTTCACAAGTTACATTCAGCAACGCATATCATTTCTGGTTATTTGTGAAACATTGCCTTACTCCCTTGATGGAATTCTATCCTACCTAGGAATGAAGCCCCCAATGTCTCATCCAAAGGATTTAATAGCAACAGATAAAATTATGCAGGAATTACAGAGAAGAGTGCCCTACTGTTGCAGGAATCTAAATACTACATCGTTTACATATACAGTTGTCCATTTGAGCTTTGTGTAGCCCACAAGTCACTCCTGTGAGCCTCTTAAAATACTCCTTAAATCTTAAAATACTCCTCCTTAAATCCATCTGAACACAGAGGTGAAATACTTTGCTAAACCTTATCACTTTTGCAAGCCAGTAAGAACTCCTAATGCAAGTGTTTTGAGCAAACTGCTGCTGGAGATGTGTGTTCTGTGCTACTTCATTGTCATGGAAAGCTTTGCTGGTGGAATGTTTCCTTGGTTTGTCTCTTCATGCTGACCAGGTAGCGAGACTGACTGCCAAGGAAACAACACTGCCGTGTGTTTCCAACTGACAGTAGAGCCAAGAAATTGTCCGAGAAGTTAAACTCTTTAACTTGACTAAATGAACTGCCTGCTCGTAATGAACGGGGACACAATCCCATTATTCCCAAGCAAACTGCTTGACGCTTTTTCTGTTTTAATATATCAAGTCCAAGAACACATGGGCATGAAAGCGTTGGTCTGATGTTATATCTGATGGCCCAGTACTGACACCAGATGAGAAAGTCCTGAAGATGTTAACTACTTGCCAAAATCCTGGATATAACCAAAAGCTGCAATATTATTTCTTTAAAACATGGCCAAGAAATCCGGATCCAAATCCCATAATGACTACACTGATTGATTTATTGGAAATCACATTCTATCTAGACAAGGCTCGGGGTGATTTTGCTCTCCTCACAAACAGCTAGCACAACCGTCTCTGCTCTTTCTCAAGGATGAAACTTAACAGACTCTTGGATACTGTCACATCTGACCCTAGGATCTCCTTTTAACTCTGATGATTTTAAGAGCTTCACCAAAAGCACACTAATTTGAGCTGTCACTATCACGCTGTGCTGTCTCCAAGCACATGGTCTGGTTGAACGTAAGGTGCAACCAGCCAAAGATTTAATCCTTTCAAGCTGTTATTAAGGGAGACTGGCTGATGAGGCTTGCAGGGTTCCTCATTGTTCTGCATGTCACTCCTCATCTGGCTATTGCACACAGCCCCCTGAAGCTGTCCCCTTGGACAAGTTATCAAACCATGCCTCACTCGTCGCAACCCCAATCTATCTGAAGGATTGCAGTACAAGCGGGAACAGGTTTTGGATTCATCTCTGACATCATCTACCTGGCATTCCTTTGCACTACGAGAGCGCGTTTGCCCAAAGCTACAGAGCCGTGCCAAAGGCAGCCCCCTGCTCTTATCAAGGCCACTGCACTTGACTCCTTGGAAGTGCCGATTGCCAAAGGGTAAGTTGGAACTGCTGTGTCAATCCGTTGATGAGACACCTGTCTTTCAGTTCTTCAGGGGCCTTTCTGCAGAGCCTGGGACTGTTATTGCGTTCACAACCTGATAGTCTAAGCTCAAGAAGGTGTTGATTCAAGTGTGTAAAACTTCTTTCTTGCTCAGGGTTTGTAATGAGTCACAGACCTCACCATCCCTAAAAGGAAAGAATGCAAACCACAGAGGTGTTAAAGTTGTTTCCTTCAGCTGGGTAATTATATCACCCAAAACATGCACCAAGGGCTTCAAGGTTCCACACAGCAAACACCTACCTATGTGTGGGGGATGCTGCTCCTTGTTTGTGCAAACAGAATTCATGCCACAACCTGTTTCCCTACTTCTACGTTCAAGCAGAACCCCAAAAGATGCAGAGGGGGTGCTGTTTATTGGTGGTGTTTTTCTCGTATTGCTGAGAAGTTACAATCACACACCCCAGGCTGCTTCTGGCCTGTGTGTTCTGCTCCACAAACACAACAGTGTACATGCAGGAATCCACTGGCTCAAACATAGGCAGAAAGCTGTTTTAGGGACAGCTTCTCTTTACTTTACCCATGAATGACTTCTTAGTGGGATTATTCCACATGAATAAGGAAGGGTTATCTGGTCTGTAAGGCCTGCTTTCTTTTGAGTCTTGCAAGGGAAACAGTGGAAACTCTATTGTTGAGTCACATAAAACTAGAGCAGACAAGTTGATGAGGACAAGGCTGTGTCACTTAGACCCAACCCTCTGGTGCGAGTCATGTAGAAGGCCATCTTGCTAGGGGCATTTTCCCTTCCAAGGCCTCACAGTTCCTAATCCTGGTAAAGGATTGACTCTGTCTCCCTGTGCAGCTGGCCAACCTGGAAGAAGAGAGCTGCTTCTCATCCCCCCTGGAGTGCTGAGCTCTCTGTGAAGAGCAGGTCAGGAGTAGCCCCCCCACACACACACATATGGACCAAGTAGCATTGCAAGGGGAAGAAGTTTTTGTTCATCCCTATCCTTTCTGGATGACCATATGTAGAAGAGGGAGAAGTCCCTCTTCCCTTGGGAGAACATGGGAAAAAGCCCCAGGCTCCTGCAGAAGGGACAGAGTGACATACAGGGCAATTGTTTTCCCAACAACAACTCAAACAACATCAGCTTCTAGTGCCGGTGTCTAGCACTCTAACCCGCACAGCTTTAGTCCAGCCTTCTTCCTCCTATCACAGGTTTTGAGGTTTCAAAGAACAGCTTATCAGGCAGTATCTATTTTCTGAGTGTGTCACAGTCCCCCTCAGTTAACCACCTCAGTTCCAAGGATCAGTCACACATTCACCACATGTACAAACTGCACTTTTTGATGACTAATCGCAGGCAGTCTCCCCCCTGACTGCTGACATCAGTATAATTTGTGTGATAGGCACGGGCAGAACTGAGCACTGTACTTGTCCGTACACCAGAGCAAATGTTTTTCCCCAGGTTTATGGGAGTTTGTACTATGATGGTTCCGACACCAAGGAACAGGCCCGTTGTTGTCCTCAGCAGCCTGGTGGACCTGACAGCCAGCCTGATGGGAATGGTTCAAAGCAGCAGCTACAGCAAGGAGTTAAAAATCATTAAGCTCATTCTAAAACCCTAGGGCTGGTGCACTGTTTGCAGTCACTTGACCTCTGTTTGTTTTATTCATCCCAGCTGGAGGACTGGGCATACAAACAGTCCCTCGCTGCAAATCTAGAGCAGATTAAAGGAGGGAAAACACAGCACACTAAGAGGAAGAACAAAATCCAGCCCGCAGTATTTTCATCGGTACAACAGCTGCGGGCTGCAGGTAAGAGTTTTAAAAGTGTCTCTCCAACTTAGGATGGGGTTACTGCAGATGTCCCCCCAGCATACACAAGGCAACGACATGCAGAGGTACTAAATATCTTACTCCAGCTTCCTGCCTCATGCTGCATTCAAACCTGAATCCCAAGCACGTTAATGCAGGTCCAGATGTCCCATAGCCAGAGACTGTTAGGACAAAACGTTTAGCTCTGCTGGATGAAATCTTTTCAAGGTAGAATTTGAGAACTTTGGAGATTTGTCTGGCATTTCTAGATCTACAGCCCCCTCCGAGTAGCACAGCTCCTCCAGCACCATCTGGATACAGGTATTGTTGCCACAGAGCCATTGCTGGAACATACCAGGTGTTTCTGGACCTAACAGTGCATACTGTGAATAAGTTGGACCCACGGCTTGCTAAATCTGATTTACCACGTGCATACTCCTTCACATACTTCAGCTGTGGCAGACATGAGCCACAGCCAGACTCTTCTCACATGAGATCTCAATGATCATTAGCTCAGGCTCAGCAGACAAAACTATGATAAAATATGACCTGCAGAACCAGATGTGGTCTCGCTGTACGATGCACTGTCCTGCTTCCAGTTAGCTCACATCAAGTCAGCTGGAGTATTTCTACCTCTAAGCTGCACGTGTATCCCTAAGCACAAAAGGGCATTTGCAAAAGTTACTTCAAAGCTGCAGAAATTTCTTTCCTCTGCCTGCTGACCTTTGGATAACTAAAATAAGATCCCAAAACCTTTCTAGACAGTCAGTTTCCTCTGCAGTAAGGTTTCAAAAGATTTGTTTTGAAATCTGGAAAGCTTTATCAGTTGATAACGGTGAACGGCGTAAGATCACAGACGATACACAAGGTACTGAAGAACAGCTGGAAAGCCTCCATTCAGAAGCAAGAACCAATGATATAGTGGAAGATTGGAGTAATTTGTGCAATATAGTCTATATTCACCTCTCACCTTTTCAAGACGGTGAGTTCATCCTCAGGGTTTTTTTGTTTTATTGCCACCTTCCCATTTGCCAGCACATGCCCCCACTTGTCTCTGTATATAGCATTGCTGTAGTACTTGGGCAGAGTTTGAAAGCTCCAGAAGCCCTACAGCCTTGTCAAGGTCTGCAAGTTCAGTCCTTCCAGAGTAAGGACATGCACATCTCAACAGTCTGTTCTGGGGTTTACTTTTACTCAGAGAGGTGGGATGAAGTCATATAAACAAATAAATTAAACAGATGCTTAGTGCAACTGTTACTGGGACGTGCCATTCTGCTTAGCTCTGAACTCTGTTCTGATTGACCTCAGGATCTCTTTGAAGTGGGTGACACATGGGCACTGCTTACAACTGAACACTTGTTAATGCTCAAGCAGTGAAATCTGCCTTCGTGCAGTGGATCAGTGCATGGACCGAGTGTCATTCAGAGTCCTGAAGCCTACCCAGAAGGCTGGCATGGAATTTCAAACAAAAACAGATAAAACCAAACCTGCAAGCAGACATCAAGAAAGGCTGAGAATGGATTTTTCTACGTGTTTCTTTTGCACCAACGTAGAATGCTCTGGTCCTGGCAAGCATCTCATGGTGCTATGGCACTATAATACACACTACTAACGACGTCAAAATACTTTGTCTAAAATAATCCCACCAAGTGTAGCAGTCTTACTCGTACGCACGCAATAAAATTTTTAAGTTGCAGCATAATAAAGTTAGAGCAAGTCCTAACTGTTGAAATCTACCTTTTATATTTAATACAAAATTATTTTCTTATTACATCTGATGAAATTCAGGTAATCTGAGAAACCCAGAAAGGGATTCCTGAATTTCTCTCCCTCAGGCTACCCATAAACAAAATTAGGTACAACTTTGGAAGCTTTATTTCAGAATCATTAGAGACCTCTATTTTTAAGAGCTGTTCAGAGGCAAATTCCAGCTGAAAACTTAGAAGCCTTCTTTTTAGCAAACTTTGTTTCAGAAACTCTTTTCCTTCTACCACAGTTTTACCTATCCAGATATATAACAATCTGCCAGGATTTGCATTTACTGGATTTCTTCTTTCCTTTTCACAATTTAACCAATGAGAGGACAGGCACTGAGCAAGACTGTTTTGGGTAGTATAAGGAGGACACATCTTTCAAGGAGCCTGCAGTTCTTGCAGACAGGTGGTGATGACCACAGAGCTGAACCCCAATGTACGTGATCTGGGTGATTCTGCTGCAAGAATGAACTCAGCTACTGGGTTTACACATTTAGAAGGAAGATGTTTTTGTAGATACATCCACTGACCTGGAGCTTCAAGAAAAGCTGAAACCTAGAGCTGAAAAAAAAGATTTCAATATGTATGAAAGTCTCATCTTGAATCCCTCTGCTGAGTCAATCATGAAGGACCAATAAATGCTCACTGGGAGGCAGCCTGCAGAGCACTATAGCCCAGTTACAATTCTAAACAATAGTTCTTCCTTCTCTTTCCCCCCCTTTATTACAGATGTCACTGACAAGTTAAATTGGAGTGCCTGTCCAGGTTACTACCCCCAGCTGGTGGCCCCATCCTGTCCACACAGGGTCACCAGCTTTGGAACCAGTTTCCAAAACCCTACAGTTTTCATCACAAGGGCATCAACATGATCTGAATGTGGTGGTCACTGGGAATCCCTCATCAGTGCTGTTAACAGTTCTTGGGCTGATTCAGGAGCAGCCCAAGACTGAGAAGGACAGCTAGTTGAAGCCAGTAGCAACACCTGCTCCCCAGTCTGAATTGTTCCCATTAGTCTACCAGTCCCCTGGGATTCATACACCATCTATCTTTCCCTCAAGCCTATATACGTCTAATGTGATCCTGTTCTCATATCAGCTAAACTTCAAACAAGATCCGTGGAGGCCACAGAAGAACAAGACCTGATGATTAAGGAAACAAAACATATGGCATCTGCGTTGGTGTAAATAACAGGAGCCTCTTCCACCTCTTCTTTCATGGCAGTGTTACCAGAGCACAGCTCCTTAACGCCAAGGCACAGAGTCTAATACCTCTATTTCCAAAGCACTTTAAACGTAACGATTTTCCTAAATTTCAATCAATGAAAAATTACAAGCAAATATAAACAAGATAAATATGGCCCTGGCTTGCCTCCAGAGGCCTGTGGTACACTGCAGGCAGAGGGTAATGTAATTAAATATGGGCAGCCTGCCGACTTACTCACTGTCGGTTTTGTCCGGATGCGAGCTGAAGAAGTTTGCCCTATTGCAAACATTTGTTTTCCAGTGGTACAACTTAATTGAGCTTGGAAAGCTTCTGTAGGCATTAACAATGGCTTACCTCACTAATGAGTAGGGATAATACGACCATTTTGACTCAGTGGGGTAAAATCCACCTGCGTATCCATTTTGTACCCATACAAAAGCAGCAGGCACTTATAGGAATGTGTGCTCAGGGGGAAGTAAAAAAAAAAAGAAAGTGATAAAATAGGCTGAAAATGGTTCCTTGTGTTGAAAATGTACTGCTGTGAAGAAGAGCTCAGCTCCATGTGAATTGCTACATGATACATGGAACATACTGCTGTAATTTACCCAAAGAACCCAATGGGGAACTTCCTCTACACTGCTGCTGCTCACCTCCTCTCTGAATTCGCTCAGTCATCTATGTCAGAGGAGATTTAGAGTAGGAGAGAAGGGCTACTGAATTATCTTTTTGCAATAAGCCAGCTCCCACTCAGGGAAAGAAGCTGCCTCTCGTTTCCCCGACGTCTTTCTCGTCGCCACCTTGACTTGCCGAGCACTCTGGCACCAACAAACTCCCATCAACTTCCAAAAGCAGAGCGAGAAACGTTTTCAGCAAAAGTCCTTTGCTGGGTGGTACCGTTGTCTGTCTTTGATTGAATTATGAGGTCGCACTTTGATTTGAAGGGGAAAACAAATTAGCGCGTTGCCCAAGCCTCTCCTTCTCCCTGGGAACACAGACGCTCTGCTCAGAAAGTTTATTCCAGACTAAGTCTGGAAGTCTCTTTTGAGGAAGCCCTTTGTTAAAAGTATTGGCAGTTACTGCAAAAAAAAATGGAACGGCCGTGCCCTGTCTTCCTACGGTCCGTATTGCAAGCTCGAGTTTAAAATACTCTGCGTAGGATTGCTGCAAAATACTGGGCAGGTACATGGTCTGTGTGGCACTGTAAGCCAAATAACATGGAATAATTGCTTATCTGCTCTACAAAACGGGATCAAAGGGCCTTCCTTCAAAAAATGCCACGAAGGGTGGCAATTCTGGACAGCGGCTCAAGCTCCCTGAGGAATGACATTTTGCAAGACTATGGGCTGGGTCTTGAAAAAAAAACCCAAACCAACAAACAACCAACAAAACAAACCCAACATATTTGTCTCTCAGAAGGTCTTTTAACAATGCTCAGTCTTCTACTTGAACACACACAGTGAAGGCGGGCACAGGAAGGAGACTTGGCTCGAGCTCAAGATTCCCTGGTGGTTGGGACTTGGGGGTTATTTTCGTTCTGTCTGACTTGTACGCTGGAATTGCACTGGGGCTGCAGATGACAAATTAACTGGTTTGTTGGTTTGTTTTTGGTTTTGTTTGGTTTTTCTTTTTGCTGCTCTTCACA